>CM051244.1:22548995-22726495 GCA_027917425.1 Gastrophryne carolinensis
CCATTCCTGAATGGGTATAGCTTATGGCGGCCGTGGCTCACACATACACCGTTGGATCGGGGAGAAGGTAGGTTTTTTATAGTACTCTGGGGTTTCCTGCAGCGGGGCATCCTGGTTCGGGGTGCCTCAGGGGCAGAGAATCAGGTGATCAAAAATAATGTTAATGTAAAAAAAAGTATAATAGGGGAAACTTTGTATTTTTGAAGTTTGAGCAGTGATGTGATTAATTTCTTTTATTTTAGTGTGCCCCTTTGCTTGCCACGTGTCATGTAAAGACAGCTCCCCCCAAGTGTGCCCAATCCCAGCAGAACAGTCCAAGAGACCGCTTGGGGTAGATGTGCAGCGTGGCATTGGGACTGCGTACAAGGGCTACGTGCGGGTAAGTGTTTTAAAGCAGATCGATTTTTTTATGTTTCCATCAATGCGTGAATGAACCCTGCATCAAAATATTTTATTGCCCACAACTTGTTGTGCCCTGTCTTGGCCCAGCTCATAGGGCATAGTACCTATATTTCAGATGATAAAAAACACAGATATATATATATATATATACCTAAACCCTTCTGTAAACTCTGTGCCGGGTAGGTTACACAGTCCTAACCCACCTCCTTCTACTGCCCGTAAACCCTGAATGTACCGGATACATTTTCCTTCTGGGAGCTCTCGCTTGAGACCAGGAAACCGCTGCATACGGAGTATCTCTCTAACATAGGGGTTTCCTGATGGCTGCAGGGTGTAATTTGGGTTTGTATGCATCTCCCCTGGCATAGGGTTGCACAGGAGGGCTTAGGCCCCCTTAAAGTGGGCCAAAACCCACGCCGATCAGCCTGGGAATCTATAAGATTCCTAGGCCGATTTGATCTCCCCCCCCCCCCCCCCGGGGCATCCAAAGTTGGGATGCCCCACTGTGTGATGCCCCCCCAGGTCATACCAAACACTTACCTTGTTTCCCAGTTCTATGGCACATGCAAGAGCCGCGGCCGCATCCCCACTATCCTTCTAGCAGGGCATGTGTCCGCGCCAAGCATTTGTGAATGGCCGGCGCTCTCCCTGTTAGAGGGTTGCAGGGGATGCAGCCGCTGAATCCATTGGCCTTAGACGACGTGACGTCAGTGGCTTCGAGCGTGCTGATTGGACATGCGCCATAGGACAGGAAAGAAGTGTTTCCTTCATACCACCTGGGGGGTTTCACACAGTGCCCTGGGTGAAAGGACCAAGCCCAGGATAGTCAAAATCCTGGGTTTTGGTCCAGTTTAAAGCGGAACAAAACCCAAGAGAGACAGCCATGGAATCTAAAAGAATCCAGTGCCGGTAGCTTGACTTATCCCCTGGGGCATCCCAAATCAGCTGGTGGCAAGTGCATACCGCGGGATGGTGCCCAGGCAAGCCATTCATTTTGAATAGGTTGTCGGGCATTAATATTTACCGCACTCTATTCTGATTGGGTTAGAGCCCAGGCTTGTGGATTTGGCAGTGCAGTGGGTTTGGAATGCCCTTGTAAAGCAAACCAAAACCCAGGAAGGTAAAAATCCTAGACATTTGGTTCTGCTTTAAAGCTGATCTGTAGCATAAAGCAATAAACCAGCTATACTTTCCTTGGTTGATAATCCCGTACTGAGCTGACAGCAGAGGGCCAAAGCCAATACACTGGCTTCAGCATGCTACCCTGCTTTAGTGATAAGAGGTCAGGCTCCTGCACGAATTAGGGCTAGGGTTAGTACTCATAGTACTCACTGAAGAGACCCTTATGAGTTCTCTGCTCTTAGCTTTGCCGCTATGGAGGTTGCTGGAAAAGCTATAAAACATCTTAGGGACACCCCTTCTGCACTCAGCCCTTTGCTGGACAATGTGTGAGGAGCCTTGTGGCCCCCCAGAACATGCTGATGCTTCTGATAACCTAGAACAGGGGTACTCAAATGGCGGACCGCGGTCCGACTCCGGACCGCAGACGCCATTTGTCCGGACCGCTGCCCAGCCTGGAGGGCGGACGTGCCAGGCGTCAGGTAACAGGGCGAGCTGCCGGCTCAGGCGCGCCGTTTCTGGAGTGTAACATTCAGGCAAACAGTGAGCGAGCACGCCCGCTGGATGGCTGGCTGGATATTGCGCACGGTGAGAGCGCGCCGTTCGGTGGCTGTTTCGGTTTGCGCCCTGGTGTGAGCCATGTTCCGGAGCTCCTGGGTCGAGCCTGAGGTAATTCCCCGCCAATATGTGTATGAAAAGCGTGCGCCGCCATGGTTCTATATAGCCGCCGCTTCCAGCGCTTGATGTGCCTGGGCGCGCTCGTCCTGTCCGGGCTGGCACTCTTACTTACACACCCCCCCCCCCCCCCCCCGGACCTTCATCCCACGGCAGACCGTGGTAAGTGGACCTCCACTGAAAGTAGTTGAGTACCCCTGACTTAGAAGATACTCGGAATTTAGGAGGACTATTCAAAGTGCTGTTTTTTTGTTGTCAGGATACATCCCAAGTTTGTAAAAAAAAAAATAATTATATATATATATATATATATATATATATATACACAAATATATATTGTCAGGATCTGGGGCCAACGGCAATGACTCTGAAGACAGTTCTTAGTCAATAAGCGATTTATTGAAAAAGTCCAACAGGCAAAATCTCTTAAGTTCAGAGTATAATGCAGGATACAGTGCAGTACAGCAAGTGGTTACCTCACCAACTTTAGCAATGTCCAGTGTAGGATAATTACAGTGTAATGCAAGTCCTGGTTATCACAGGTCCTCTTTCAGGGAATACAAGTCCAGGCTGTTAATCCACAGGTTCCAAGAACAGACAACACATAAAGTCCTTCGGCTGCAATTCAGCACTGTCAGTATTGGGAGCAGCAAGGCACAGGCTCCTCATCCCAGTCTCTCCTTCTCCACACTGGAAGCCTCAGCAGCTCCTTTTTTAGGGCTTCCTTCCTTCAATTAATCTCATCACCTGGGAAGACCTGTGAGTAGGGGAAAAACCCATAGAGGACCCGGGATGTGGATTGGATCTCTGATATCCCAGCATGGATCGTGCCTGCCTGAAAGACTCATGGAAAAAATAGACCCCATCCACCACTTTTCCATACACTTTATCACAATATATATTTTGTCCAATATCTGGAAAGCCATAACTGTATCATCCCATTCTATTCAACAGATTCCAAAGCCCACCGGAGTGAAGAAAGGGTGGCAGCGGGCATACGCCGTGGTCTGTGATTGTAAGCTCTTCCTTTATGATGTCCCCGAAGGGAAGTCCACACAGCCCGGAGTTGTCGCCAGTCAGGTTGTGGATCTCAGGTGGGTGTTGCTCCACACTTCAGAAATGATTGGAAATGTAGATTACCCAACACACAGCCCTCGTTTCTGCTGCATGAAGCCCAGGCCTTGGATAATTTCAAAATATGGATCCTCCACCATGTTCAGGCCTCCCTTATGATATGTACTTCCCTCCCCACTCCAGGATGTGTACCTTTCACAGTGCCCTAACTCCACATTATATTCCTTCCACTACCCTCAGCCCACTCGGTGATGTCCCTTACATCGTCTTCACCCCATTCTGCGTTGTCCCCTACTTTAGCAGCCAACTCTGATGTCCCCTACATCGTTTTTATCCCACTCTGATGTCAGTAAGTGCCCTCTACAGTGCCTAACCCACCCCACAGTAAGTGCCCTCTACTGTGCCTAACTCACTTTGCAGTAAGTGCCCTCTACGATGCCAACATCCTTACATCCCACAGGGGCGATCCCTCAGACTCCTGCAGGTTGAGCTGATCTAATTTCTTTACTGATAGACACTCTGGTCAACCTTGCTATTCTAAGTATGTCACACACCCCGCTGCAGATATTAAATCATTATGCATGGGTTATACTCACCGCCAGGTGGCACTGTTTGCAGAGAAGTCCAGAAAGCAACAAGCCCCTCCCGGTCTATACATACCTGGTACCTCCCAACAATTCCCCAGTGTTCTTCTCTGCAAGGTGGCGACAAGACAGAAGAAAGAAGTCTCTAGCCGGGGTGTCATCCCGCCCCCCCCCCCCCCCCCCCCCCCCCCATGGTCTATTTCTGCCCGGCTCTGTTTGTTTTAATCCCCTTGTTTAATTGGTAGCCTCCCAGCTTAGGCTGTAGGCCGGGCAAGGGTAGATGGCACTTAAGGTGCCTAGGAGATTAGCTCCTCCGCTCAACCCCATATTATGGGGCATAGCGGTGATCCGGTGTGGTGATCCGGACGTGGGATGCCCCAGCTCTTATATCACTTTAGGTCTTCCTTCTGATTTTTAACGTTCTTGCTGTATGTGTGACTGTTGGTGTGTGTGTGTGTGGCAGGGACGGGTGGCTTGTGCGGCGCTGGCCTGTCCGTTCTGCCTGGTCTTTTATGCTTGGGGGGTTTTTCTTAGCCCCCTGTCTTTACTTCCCTGGTATTGGGGCGGGTCGGGCGATGGATCGCCGGCCCGCCGTTTGGGGTACACTAGGGCGGGCGCCATGTTTTGGCGCCCGTCTTTTGGCAGGATTCCCGTTTCTGATGGTGGGCGGGGCCAGGCGGTGCGCTGCACCGCCGGCCCGCCTGGATGTTGGACCGCCGAGGTCCTTCTCGGCGCTCGCGGCTGCTGTTACTAGGCGGGGGGACCGGGCGGCATGTGTGCCGCTGGTCCGCCTGATGGCTTATGTGGGCGCCATCCCTGGCCGGTTGGGGAGGGGCGGGGCCACTGCGGCTCCCGCGTTTCTGCTGGGCCCGCCCCTCGTCTCTCCTTCTCTCCTTGGTGGTGCGTTGTGCTAATGTGTCTGGCAGTGGCCGCCATTTCGCTGCGGGGAAAAGTTCTCCAGGTAGGCGTTTATGTTCTCTTCCTGCGGGGTTTTTGGTTTTCAGGTAGAGGTTATGGTGCAGGGGGTCTAAGGTTAGCCCAGCCGATTATTATTTTATAATTGGATTCTGTCTGTTCCCCCACCCCCTCCCCCCCTTGCTGGGGGTGACGGCAGGGTTATTTAGCCAGTGTTCTGGGCATGTTGGCTAAACCTTTCTTTCATAAGTACTGTATTTTTCTGTGTGTGTTTTTTATTTTTGGAATGGAATGTCTCTTGTTTTTCAGATCCTGGGATCCCATCCTACAGGGCTCTCCCGGTCTTATATACCTGGCTAGTTGGGGTTTTGGCCGTTACATTCCTTATTGGGTTTTTTTTTGCTAAATTCCCATGGTCAGGGCTATATAAATATATATATATTGAAATATAAAGGGGCATCCCGGGTCGCTTACTGCGTAAATCCCTGGGTTCTGCGAATACCATAAATTCACCATATGGAGGCTACCACAGATACCGGAAATGGTCCTTCGGGGCAGTCCAGGCTGTGTGGGGGGTGTGGGACTCCGCTCCCAAGGGATGATGTCACCCCGGTGCCCGGTACTTCTTCGGCCGCGCCATCTCCCTCCCCTCCTCGCCTGTTCCGGACCCCGTGTGACGTTGTCGTTGGGGGTGATTCGCAATCTGAGGTATGCGCCCGATAGGCCAGCCTCGAGAAAATGTTTTCCGCTGTGGTTGCTCAGAAGGCTCCGGCTAAGCGGAAACACCTGTCTCCGCCTCCGCCGGACTCAGATGAGGAGGTTATTGAGGATCTGGTTTGGCCAGATCGTCCCCTTGAAGAGGGTGAGCTTGTTGAGGAATTAGAGGATCCCGAGGTTCAGCAGTTGCTGGGCGCTGAGGGTGACCAGGCTGAGGGGCCCGTTCCCGATACGCCTTCCATTCTGGCCCAAATGTTTGAGGTTTTGGATTTGGACCCTCCTGAAGCTGCTCCTCGGCCTAAGGGTCAGCTTTTTGGGGTGTCCAAGCCGCATTTGGAGTTTCCCAGTCAACAGCATTTCGAGGATGTTGTTCTTAAGCAATGGGAGCAGCCTACGCGTCTCGTTGGGGTGCCGCCTAGCTGGGATAAGAAGTATCCCTTTCCGGCGGACTTGGTGAAGCGTTGGTCTGTCCCTCCCGAGGTTGATGCTCCGGTCTTGGGACTGTCTAATACGGCGGTGTACATTCTCCTGACACGACTTCTCTCAAGGACGGCGAGGATCGCCGGATTGATCAGCTGGCCCGTCATGGTTTTGTCTGTGCGGGTTCGGTTTTGAGGCCTGTTTGTGCTTCGGCACTTTTGTTGTTGGCGGTTAGGTCTATTGTCAGGGATTTATGTGCGGATCTTGATCCTACTTGTGATGAGTTTCTTTCTCTTAAGCGTTGTGAATCCTTCTTGTCCTTTATTCTGGCCGCCCAGGATGATGCCATGTTGATGTGTGGCAGGGCTACTGCTCTGTTGGTAGCTATTCATCGTTCAGTGTGGTTGAGGCAGTGGACGGCTGATTTTAATTCCAAGAGATGGCTCACGGCTCTTCCCTTTCTGGGTCTGAGGCTTTTCGGTGAAAAGCTGGATTCTGTTGCCAGGGGAGGTAAGTTACCTCAGCGCAAGAATTTTCGTCGTTCCTTTCGGGGGGCGGCCCCCTTCAATCCTTCCTTTCGGGGAGCCAGAGCCGGCAGGGGTGCAGGCTTCTCGGCCTCCAGGGGTGCCAGCTGGAATAGGGGTAAAGGCCGTGGCCGTCCCGTTCACGTCTGGGGTGCCAAGCCAGCTGCCAAGCCCACTCAGCAATGAGGGGGCGCCCTCACCCTTACGGGTGGGGGGACGGTTGCGACTCTTCTCCCGGGTATGGGACCAGGAGGTCTCGGACAGGTGGATCCGGGAGGTGGTGTCGGCCGGTTACATGCTGGAGTTCGAGTCCCGCCCTCCTCCAAGGTTTTTCAGGTCTCGTGTCCCTTCAGATCCTTTGGCCGCGCAGGGGCTCCTGGCGGCGGTAAGGAATCTTCTGGAATTGGCAGTCATCTGCCCGGTCTCGCCTTCGGAGGTGGGTCGCGGGTATTATTCCAATCTCTTCACTGTACCCAAAAAGGATGGGTCGTTCCGTCCCATCCTGGATTTGAAGTTTCTCAACCGGTTTATTCGTCCCCGGAAGTTTCGCATGGAAACCCTGCGGTCTGCGATCAGTTCGCTTCGGCAGGGGGACTTTATGACGTCCATAGACATCAAGGATGCATACCTTCACATTCCGATTTTTCCGGCTCATCAGCGGTTTCTTCGCTTTGTGGTGGAGGATCGGCATTTCCAGTTTGTAGCTCTTCCATTCGGCCTCACCTCGGCTCCGAGAGTGTTCACCAAGGTGTTGGCGGGAGTGATGGCCCTGCTCAGAGCTCAGGGGATTCGCATTGTGCCTTACCTGGACGATCTTCTCATCATGGCTCCGTCATTCAGTCAAGCGAAAGGGGACACCAGCATGGTGGTGTCTATGCTGGAGAGGTTCGGCTGGGTGATCAACTACCCCAAGTCCTCTCTGGTTCCGGCCAGGGTGGTGACCTTTCTGGGGATGTCCTTGGACTCTTGCCAGCACAGAGTTTTTCTCCCTCGGGCCAAGGTTCTTTTGATTCAGGAATTGGCTCAGCTTCTTCTTTCCAATCCTCGCCCGTCCATCCGGCTAGGGATGAGACTGGTGGGGTTGATGGTAGCCTCTTTCGAGGCAGTTCCCTTCGCGCAGTTTCACACGAGGACGCTTCAGCTTCATCTGTTGGCGTCTTGGGACCGGCGACCGCGGTCGTTGGATCGGTCCTTCCGGATGTCCCCCCGGGTTCGGCAGTCTCTTCTGTGGTGGATGGTCTCGGACAATCTTCTGAAGGGCAGGTCATTTCTGACCCCGCTTTGGGAAACTGTCACCATGGACGCCAGTTTGTCGGGATGGGGAGGTTTCTGGAAGGATCTTCGGTTCCGGGGGCGGTGGGGTCCTCAGGAAGCCCACTTGCCCATCAATGTTCTGGAGTTGAGAGCCATCAGGTTGGTTCTGTCTCACTTGACGCAGCATTTACAGGGCCTGCCGGTTCAGGTTCGATCGGACGGCGGTTGCTTACATCAATCACCAAGGAGGGACTCGCAGTCTGGGTGCCCTCAGGGAGGTGTCTCTGATTCTAGTTTGGGCAGAGACTCATGTCCCTTGCATCTCGGCAGTGTACATTCCAGGAGTGGAAAACACGGAGGCAGACTTTCTGAGCCGGTGTTCGTCCCGCCGGGGAGAATGGTCTCTCCACCCCCAGGTGTTTCGGTCGCTTTGTCTCCGGTGGGGGACGCCGGAGGTGGATCTGTTTGCCTCTCGTCACAATCGCAAGCTTCCGACATTCGTGTCGCTTTCTCAGGATCCTCTGGCTTTGGCGGCGGATGCCATGGCTCTGAGCTGGAGGGACCTGGGGTTTCTTTATCTGTTTCCTCCGATTCCCATGCTAGGCAGGGTGCTGCGAAAGTTGGTTGTGGAAGGAGTTCCCGCCATTCCCGTGGCTCCAAGGTGGCCAAGGCGGGTGTGGTTTGCAGACATCGTTCGTCTGGCAGTGGATCAGTTCGATCTGCCTCTTCGGCCGGATCTTCTCACTCAGGGCCAACTGTGTTACCCCAGTTTACCAACGCTGGCTTTGACGGCTTGGCTGCTGAAACCTCCATCTTAAAGAAGGAGGGTCTTTCGAATTCGGTTATTCGGACTCTTATTAGTGCCAGGAAGAGATCCTCTTCTTCCATCTATTATAGGGCTTGGAGATCTTATATTGATTGGTGTGAGGCTAGATCTTTGCCCTGCCGGGTCTTTTCTATTTCTAGGATTTTGGAATTTCTTCAATCTGGGCTGGACACTGGTCTTCTGCTGAGTACTTTGAAGGGGCAGGTTTCTGCCTTGTCTATCTTTTTTCAGAGGTCATTTGCACTCCATCCTTTGGTCAAGACTTCTTTCCAGGGGGTTTCGCATCTGCGGCCTCCTAGGAAGCCTTTGCTCCCAGTGTGGGATTTGAATTTGGTTCTCTCTGCTCTTCAGGCTCCTCCTTTTGAGCCTTTGCAGGATATTGCTCTGTCTACTTTGACTCAGAAGGTTGTCTTTTTGGTGGCCATCACTTCGTTTCGGCGTGTTTCGGAGTTGGCAGCCTTGTCGATTCAGGCTCCTTATTTTGAGAAACATCAGGACAAAGTGGTTTTTCGCTTCAAACCAGACTTTCTCCCTAAAGTGGTCTCTGCTTTTCATCTTAATCAGGACATTGTTCTTCCTTCTTTGTGTCCTAAGCCTAGGAATGACAAGGAGAGTGCGTTGCATTGCTTGGATGTGGTACGTTGTGTCAAGTACTATCTGCGTACTACGTCTTCTTTTCGTAAGACTGATGCCTTTTTCGTGGTGCCCTGTGGGCCTAGGAAGGGCTTGGCTCCGGCTAAGTCTTCTATTAGCAAATGGATTCGTCAGGCGGTTGTTGGGGCCTACTCTGCCAAAGGGAAGGATCCCCCTTTTCGTGTTACTGCTCATTCTACTCGTGCGGTTGGAGCGTCCTGGGCTTTTCAGCACCAGGCTTCTGTTGATCAAGTTTGTAAGGCTGCTACTTGGTCTTCTGTTCACAGTTTTTCTAAGTTTTATAAGGTTGATGTGCGGGCCTCAGCGGATGCTGTTTTTGGCCGCAAAGTTCTGCAGGCTGCAGTGGTTTGAGTTTCTGCATTATTGCCTGGTTGGATACCCGCCCTTTTTGGACACCGCTGTTGGATGTCCCATGACTAATGATTTAATATCTGAAGCGGGGTGTGTGACATACTTAGAATAATACCATTTTGTGAATACTCACCTGTGAAATGGGTATTATAAGTATGTCACACACCCCGCTTCACCCGCCCTTTTTGGTATCCTGGTTCTTTATATGGTGAAGCTTTTTTTATTTACAGTTGAGGGTTACCTTTGTTTTTTTCCTGGTACCTTGTCTTTACTGCTGTTTGAATAACTCTGGGGAATTGTTGGGAGGTACCAGGTATGTATAGACCGGGAGGGGCTTGTTGCTTTCTGGACTTCTCTGCAAACAGTGCCACCTGGCGGTGAGTATAACCCATGACTAATGATTTAATATCTGAAGCGGGGTGTGCGACATACTTATAATACCCATTTTACAGGTGAGTATTCACAAAATGGTATTTTTCACCTCCAGCCACGGGGAGCAGGCTCCCGCTTAGTTTGACTACAAAAACCGCTTGAACTTGAGCTTTGACTTTTACACTCAGAAGCAGTCAGGAGTGTACACTCGGCTTTGGAACTAAAAGCTGCAACCACTGT
The DNA here is from genome assembly GCA_027917425.1 of Gastrophryne carolinensis. Taxonomy (NCBI): domain Eukaryota; kingdom Metazoa; phylum Chordata; class Amphibia; order Anura; family Microhylidae; genus Gastrophryne; species Gastrophryne carolinensis. The sequence goes on from CM051244.1 coordinate 22,559,123, forward strand.
AGTCCCTTTTAAATATCCTCTCTGACCCAATATGCCCTTTTTGTCTATACACACACACACACACACACACACACACACACACACACACATACACACACACACAGAGCCACCGTCTTCCTCATAACAGTCCTTGTTGTGTCTGTGTTCCCCAGAGATGAAGAGTTTTCGGTGAGCTCAGTGCTGCCCTCAGATGTGATCCATGCCACCCGCAAGGACATTCCCTGCATATTTCGGGTAAGTGTCACTTGAAATGTGTGATTAACTCAGCTCTGCCGTATATGACAGCAGTGTATGTAGCATCGCGAATTGCTTCATCATGAATTAGTTCTGCTCAGTTTTAGCAGGAGATTGACAGACGGAGTCCGGATTTACCTGTCGGGTTAACAGAGTGTGAAATGAATGCTAATCCATAGAGGAGCCTCATGATCCAGCCAATGGAGCACAGAGGAAGGGGTGGATTAATGCAGACCGCAGGCAGTGTAGGAGAGAGGCAGCCTGGCTTTCTTCTTTCTTTTTATCCCCCATTACTGATGCTGCTTTGACTTTAGGCCTTGCTTGTAGGCTTTCTTTACATTTCTTTAAAGCGGAGGTCAAGTCACCACTGTGCCCTAGCAAAGCCTAATTCTGACTAACCTGATTGCGCAATCCTCTTTAGAGACTGGTTGGTGGCTGGAGTCGAGTCCGGTGACTGGATCTTAACGTGAACCAAAACCCTCATCGATTGGCCCCGGAAATCTATAAGATTTGCGGTCCTAACGATTCCCTCCCCCCCCCCCCCCCCGGGGCATCCAAAATCGGGATGCCCTGCTGTGTGAAACCCCCCAGGTTGCCCCATACACTTACCTTGTTGCCTGGTCCAATAGCGCATCCCTGCTATCCCTCTAGCAGAGCACGTACCTGTAGCAGGCATTTGTTAATGGCCGGTGCGGGCACGCTCTGTTAGAGGGAAGCAGGGGATGTGGTCGCCAGAGCGCTCGGGTTGAAGGCTTAGGCGATGTGACGTCAGCGGCTCCGAGCACGCTGATTGGACGAACGCCCGCACATGTGCCCTATGACCGGGAAGAGGTGAGTTGGCATCGGCGATCTGGGGGGTTTCACACAGTGAGGCATCCCTGATCAGGGGGCCCGGGGAAAGGACCAAAACACAGGATAGTTCACTTTAAAGCAGAACAAACTCCACAAGCATCCGTCCTGAAATCTTAAAGGTTCTAGGGCTAGCCGTTCGCTTTTTCCACCCGGGCTTACCGAAAACCCTCTGGGCGCCCATAAAAACTCACCTTTCCACGCATGCGTGGGCTGTCATCCGAAGAGCGCCGCCCGCCATGATTCCGGATTTCCGGTCATTGTTTTCAATGCGCAGCATCCCAGCCATTCAGGCTGGGAAGGGAGTGCGCACGAGACTGGGGATGTGGCCTATGAGAGCTTTCTGCTCTTTCTGCAAATGGCTGCGTGCTCGCAGAAGAGGTGAGTTGTTTGGAGCTTTCTGGGGGAATTTACACATTGGGCCATCTCAATTCGGGATGCCCCCGGGGACCATAATAAAACCCGGGAATGTCAATTTCCTGGGTTTTGTTCTACTTTTAAAAGGAACGCCTCCCGGGAGAGCTTCACTCAGACAGGGCATCCCAATTTGGGATGCCCTGCTGTTTGTATCCCCACCGATCAGCTAGGAAACTCCCCTTTCCAATGCTCCCATGGCGCAGATGCAGGGTACATGTGCAAATACTCTATTTGTCACTGGGTGCTCAGCCAATCAGCACGCTCGGGTTCATTTGGCTCCGTTAGTCACACAGCGGCTGTGCAGCTAGCAGAGACGAATGGAGACTAACGTGCTGCTGGCCGCATCATCACTCCTCCCTAGCTGTGGTTGTGCCCACGCCACCCATCCAGAAAGGCCTGGTGTGGGTACGTGCATAGCTAGAGGTATGCCATGAATACAGATGTGATAAGGGCTCAGTAAGAGGTAAGGCGTTTGGGTGACCCGGGTGATTGCACACAGCGTGGAATCCCATTTCTGGAGAAGATGAATAGAAAGTACGGCGGCAAAGTGCAAAATAGAGATAAGGAACTGTGGAAAAAAAATGGGAGATGAAGGGAAGGTGGCAAGAGAATAACAAAGCCGGGACCAGAGGGCATGTGAAAACGAAATGAAAAAAGTCGTGGAATAACTTAAAGCAGACCAAAAATCTAAAAAATGTAGTAAATTTCTCCCCTAAAGCCCACCTCTGGCAAAAACTATTATGAGAGCTTAACTCCATGCAGATGTTCTGGAATAACAGGCCGATTCTATGCTGCAGAACTGCATGGGAACGGCCATCTTGTCACACACACATAAGCAGGAGGGGAGAGCTGTGCCACCAGCAGCTCACACCAAACTGAGAGATAAATGCCTCAGAAACACAGGCAGCTTGTGTATTATATTATATAAACAAACACACACAGAATAACCAGCTGCTAGAGAGATTGTGTGTGTGAAGGGAAAGATGCAACAATGTATCTTTATCACTCTTCACTGCAGACTCAGGATTCCCATTCAGTCAGTGTAACATTATGTATCTTCTTTCAGCTGTGCAGCAGGGCAATAAGTCATTACAGCTAATGGCTTTCTATTAGAAATAAAGGAGGATGTGAGGCAATTTTGACTGGGGGATTGGGTTTTTCATAAGCTGGATTCATGTATGTGGCAAGATGGTCGCTCCCATTCAGTTATGCAGCATAGAATCTGCCTGTTATTCCATAACATCTGCATAGAGCTAAGAGTGGGGCAATATACTGAACTTGCTTTTTTTCTTTAATAAGTGGAGACAGAGAAAGACAACAATGAAAAGGAACGGAGGGGGAGGAGTATTGGCCTGTTCTTCCCATGTCCCCCCTAACCAGGCTGGGGTGTGTTCGTAAATGAATGAACACTCGAGGTCCACTGTAAGCTCATCTTTCCTCCTCTTAATCATCTGTGATAACTCTCCATTTTGTCTGTCCAGGTGACGACCTCTCTCCTGGGCGCCCCATCCAAGACCACCGCGTCGCTGCTCATCCTGACCGAGAGCGAGACCGAGAAGAGGAAGTGGGTGGGCATCCTGGAGGGGCTGCAGGCCATCCTGCAGAAGAACAATCTGAAAAACAGGGTGATCCACTGTCCCCAGGAGGCTTATGACAGCACCCTGCCTCTCATCAAGTCCATTGTGGCCGCCGCTATTATAGGTACGGCTGTTCTTTTATGATGTCATGTCGGGTGACATGACATCTGTCTATGATGTCATGTGGGGTGGGGTCTTCCGGTCACTGTATTACCTGGAGAGGATGCCAACTGTCATCTGACCAGAGAGAATCGCTTTCCATCTTACGAGAGTCCTCTGCGCTTTCTTACTGTATGAGGTCGGAGCTATTCTTTCGGATATTATATATGCTTGGGTTAAATAAAGTTGACAAAGCAGATGTAAAAAAACGTTAAACTTCAATCGCGCTGCAATGAATAAATGTTTAATTGTCATAGAGGATTCTAACCGCAAATATATTTGGACCAAGTGGACCAAAACCCAGCTCTCTATAAGATTCCCGGGCTGATCCATTCACTCCCCGCGAGGCATCCAAAATCGGGATGCCCCGCTGTGTGAAAACCCCCCCCCCCCCCCCCCCCAGGTCGCCCGCTACACTTACCTTAATCCCGGTCCATGCGCAGGCCGCGGACGCATCCCCCGCTATCCCTCTAGCAGGGCGCGTGATGCGGCCACCAGCGTGCTCGGACCGCTGAGCTAAGACGTCGCTCAGACGTGCATAGCTCAGCGGCTCTGAGCGCACTGATTAGACGAGCGGCCAGGCATGCGTCCGTAGGACCGCGGAGAGTTGATGCTCTGATAGGGTCAGAAAGGATAGAGAGTATATTCCGGCTATGGGGATGATGTTTTTGACATCACATCTCATAGGAGGCCCGCCCCTCGAGGTCTGCGGACGCCATTTTGACTTGCTGTGTGTGCTGCTGGCTCCCGCGGTCCGTGAGTAACCCCGGTGGGGTGGAATTTTTCTATTTCTTCTGCATTATTTCATGGGAATGTCTATTTTGTCTTTCAGGCGGGTTAAAACTTTGGCACTGTGGTTTCTCCCGGCCTTCTCCCCTCATTGCTCCCACTTCCCTAGCGGGTCGTTGGGGCATCCCGGGTAGCTATTATTAGCGCTAACCCTTACTGGCCTGTTGTGCCACGATAATCACCATATGGAGGCTTCTGGGGATGGGGTGCTTGGGGTTCCTTCGGGACAAGCCCGGCGCATGGACCAGCTGGCTTGTCATGCCTTTGCCTGTGTGGGGACCGCGCTACGCCCAGTTGTGCCTCTGCCATTACAGCTATTGCTATTAAAGGGCTGATGATGATGCGGGAGGAGAAGAGTATAGATCTCTTCTGCTTTGCTATGAATTTGTTGCATATGTTCTGTCTGCCATGGATGATGCCATTAGAATGTGTGGGCGGACATCTGCCCTGTTGGTGGCTATACGCCGCTCTGTTTGGCTGCCTCAGTGGGTAGCTGATAATGTTGCTAAGAAGACTCACTGGCTTTCCATTTAAGGGGCTGCGCCTCTTTGGTGAACGCTTGGACTTGTTTGCCAGGGGCGGCTGGTTACCTCAACGTAGTAGGCCGTCCCGATTCCTTTAGGGGGACAGGTTCCTTTCTCCCTTCCTTTCGTGGTTCCAGTATTGGTCGTGGAGTATCCCTTCCTGGGGCTCGTGGAGACTATTGGGGAAGGGGCAGAGGACGTGGCCACCCTGGCCCCTCCTGGGGTCCCAAGCCCCCTCAGGCATGAAGGGGCGCCCTCACCCATCCGAGTGGGGGGACGGCTTCGGCTCTTTGCTCACGTCTGGAGGCTTCATGTCTCAGACCGGTGGATTCAGGAGGTAGTGTCCTCCGGTTACAAGATAAGAGTTTGCAGCCTGGCCATCCCCAAGATTTGTCAAATCCCGGATGGCTCAAAACCCCTTTTCAGCAAAGGGTTTGTGCCGTGCTGTCCAAAACCTTCTGGAGTTGGGGGTCATCTGCCCGGTGCCCTTAAGTGAAAGGGGCAGAGGCTACTATTCCAGTCTTTTCACTGTTCCCAAAAAGGACGGGTCCCTCAGGCCCATCCTGGTTTTAAAACGTCTGAACAAATTTGACAGATTCAAGCATTTTCGCATGGAGACCCTGCATTCTGCAGTCAATTCACTGCGCCCGGGCGACTTCATGACTTCTGTAGACATCAAGGACGCTTACCTTCATCTACCTATCTTTCCAGGTCATCAGAAATTCCTCAGGTTTGCTCTGGAGGATCAGCACTACCAATTTGTGGCCTTGCCTTTCGGTATCACCTCAGCTCCCAGGGTTTTCACCAAGGTGCTGGTGGGCATTATGGCTCTGCTGAGATCTCAGGGCATTCGCATCCTTCCTTACTTGAACGACATTCTCATCACATCTCAGTCCTTCCAGCAGGCAGAGCTGGATACCCAGACAGTGGTGTCCACACTGGAGTCCTTCGGCCGGGTAATCAATCACCCCAATCCTTCCCTGTTCCCGTCATTGGTGAGGTCCTTTCTGGGCATGACTCTGGATACATCTCAGGTAAAGATTCTTCTCCCTCAGCAGATGGTGGAGAGTCTTCAAGCTCAAGCAAGGCTTCTTCTGTCTTGCCCCCATCCCTCTATCCGGCAGGGGATGCAGCTGGTGGGTCTGATGGTGTCTTGGTTCGAGGCGGTTCCATACGCTCAGTTTCACATGAGATCTCTTCAACTTCACCTCTTGTCAGTATAGGATCGGGACCCTGTGTCTCTGGATCAGGTGTTTGTTCTGTCCCCACTGGTCAGGCGGTCTGTTTCGTGGTGACTGGACTCAAGGAACCTGTTGATGAGCAGATCCTTTTTGACCCCTTGCTGGGAGACGGTCACCACAGAAGCCAGTCTGACAGGTTGGGGGGGCTTCTGGAAATCCCTGAAGTTCCAGGTCAGTGGAGCCCTCAGGAGGCCCATACCCCTATCAACATCCTGGAACTGAGGGCGATAAGGCTAGTTCTCACCCAGTTGACTCCACACCTTCGGGGTCGGGCGGTTCAGATCCACTCGGACAACCAGGCGGCAGTTGCCTACATCAATCATCAGGGAGGGACTCGGAGCAAGAGGGCCCTCAAGGAAGTGTCCCTGATTTTGTCCTGGGCGGAGGAGAATGTCCCCTGCATATCGGCAGTTTACATCCTGGGAGTGGAGAACCTGGAGGCAGACTCCTTGAGCAGGGGGATGTCTTGGCTGGGGGAGTGGTTCCTCAGCAACAAGGCGTTTTGGTCCGTGTGCCGTCGCTGGGGGCAGCCGGATGTGGACCTGTTTGCGTCCCGTCACAATCACAAGCTTCCAGTCTTTGTCTCTCTGTCCCAGGACCCTCTGGCCTTGGCCATGGATGCGCTAGCAATGTCTTGGAAGAGCTTTTAGCTCCTTTATGTGTTTCCTCCGTTCCCTCTGCTGGGCAGGGTGCTGCACAAGATATCCCAGGAAGGGGTGCCAACCATTCTGGTGTCCTTCTGTTGACCAAGAAGAGTGTGGTTCGCAGACATCGTGCAGTTGGCAGTAGATCAGTATGTCCTGCTCAAGGTTCCAGACCTGCTCACTCAAGGATAGCTACGCCATCCCAATTTACAAACGCTGGCTTTAATGGCCTGGCTGCTGAAACCTCCATCTTGATAGAAAAGGGGTTGCCTGCCTCTGTTGTTAGTACCATGATTCGGGCTAGGAAGAAGTCCTCTATCTACTATAGGGTATGGCATGCTTACATTCATTTGGGGCTTTTGTGATTAGTGTTCTCCCGGCTTCTTGTGTTGCTGCTTGTAAATACTGGGAATTTGTGGGAGGTCACTGGCTTATATAGGGCCGGGAGGAGCCACAAGCTGTTTTCTGCAGTCCAGCGCCATCTTGTGGATGTATAACCCATGTGTAAGGAATCTTCTGGAGCAGGACGTGCTGTATACTTATACCAATTCTACAGGTGAGTAATCACCGAATTGTATTATTTATTATATATAATCAATATTAGCAGCCCTGATAGGGTCAGAAAGAATAGAGAGCTTACCGACGCGGTAGTAAGTGCCCCATTCTTTTTAAACTTTGACAACTTACACAGGATCTAGGAATGCAATATTGATTATATATATATATACTCTCTATTCTTTCTGACCCTATCAGGGCTGCCAATAGTGATATATATATATATATATATATATATTCTCTATTCTCTATTCTTTCTGACCCTACCAGGGCTGCTAATCTGCCGATACAGCCAATAATTGAAATTTAGAGGACTCCTAGAGATTACACGAATATTAGATATATTTGCGGTTAGAATCCTCTATGACAATTAAGAAACATTTATTCATTGCAGCGCGACTGAAGTTCGACGTTTTTCCATCTGCTTTGTCAACTTTATTTAACCTTTGTTTTTACTATTTGAGCTGCCCCTCAAATCCAGTTACTGCTCTGTTTTGCACTAGCACTTCCCTACAACACTATAAAACATTTTATTATATATGCTTGCTCTGCAGGGAAGGTTCAGAAAATTAGCTTTCCAGTTCCCTGGGAGTTTCTCAAACTGAACAAAAAGTCATTCATTAACATAAATAGAGAATAATTAATGTGACCGCTCTTATAATAAAAAAAAAATAGTCCTGTAAAATGATCCTTGCATATTCTAATCCAAGTCTTTTTGCAGATCGAGACCGGATAGCTGTTGGGACAGAGGAAGGTCTTAATGTGATAGAGGTGACAAGAGATGGTAAGTCTTATTGTTGTGCGTGTGTCAGAAATGAATGTTAAAAGGTTAGTCGACCCGAATAGAATGTATAAAAATTAGGGGTGTCAGAAAAAATCGATTCGGTCAAGTATCGCGATATTTCATTCGACGATAGTAGTATCGATCCTTTCTTTCTATTATCGATTCTGACTTCAGTAAAAGAAAAGTAAAAAAAAAAAACCTGACCTGACACCTTGTTCGATCTGGCCGGCTCTCCTCTTCTCGGGGGCGGAGATCCTCTGATCTCCTGCCTTCCCCCTCCTCTGGCCCGGGACCTAGACTCACACCATGTAAGCATGCCATACCCTATAGTAGATAGATGACGAAGACTGCTTCCTAGCCTGAATCATGGTACTAACAACAGAGGCAGGCAGCCCCTTTTCCATTAAGATGGAGGTTTCAGCAGCCAAGCCGTTAAAGCCAGCGTTTGTAAATTGGGATTTTTTTTTTTTGTTAATGGACATTTTCTCTGTGTGGTGTTTTTATTTATTTTTTTACTATTAACCCTTTGTGAACCGGTAAGGGTTCTATGTGACCCCTATACCAGTCACCTGCGGCTAGCGGGTGACTTGCCATTAACCCCGAGCAGAAGAGCCATTAGGCTATGCTGGCTTGTAGCCTGCAGGGCCAGGGGCCACCAAAGCTGGTCCCTGGTCCCTGTTCTACAAGCCTCCATAGCTGGTCCCGGGCTGGTTATGCTGGGTAAGCGGGACCTCACGCCATTTTTTGGGTGATTTTTAAGGGGAAGGGGGACCCTATGTCATTGGTCTTGCCAATTCACACCCTTAATAAAAATAAACCTGACCTCTAGCAAGCTTGATAGTTTCAAGTCCTGAGGCCTGGATGGGTCACTGTTTTGCACTGAAGCTGACAGCACTCTCCCGTGAGCTTCCATAGAGCTTTTGTTCCTTCACCTCCAGCATTTCGGAGGTGGTGCCTCCACTGCTGCCAGGGAATTTTAGGAAGCAGGGATGTGCTCCATAAAGCCAGGGGAGCAGGGGGTTTGCACTAGAAAGGACGGAGCTGACTCGGTAGCCGTTTACTCCGTAGGACTTGGAGGATTGAGCAGATGTGTTTGGATAATGGTGCCAGCAATCAAGTCAGAATACCATACCTCCCAACTTCTGAAAATGTGAAAGCGGGACAAGCCACGCCCCCGGCCGCGCCCATGTCACGCCCCGACCACACCCAGTCACCCCCTCCATCTCCGATCCTCCAGCAATGTCGACTGCCTTCACCCCTGCATGCCAGCCTGCGTAAGTTTTCTTTTATCCCCAACCCAGCCCCCCGCGCGCCGCCCCCGCCCCCTGCGCGCTCACCCGCAAGCCAGTATCTTTGCGCCGGCCAGTGTTTATACTGAAGATGCCGGCGTCGTTGCGGCACTGGGCACACCACCACAGCGCAGGGCGTCCCGGGACACTTGCTAACGGTCCGGGACCGCGGGATTTTGTTGAAAAATCGGGACAATCCCGGGAAAATTGGGACAGTTGGGAGGCATGGAATACGCTGTGCCTGTTATAACCACCTATGGCTCGACAGGATAAAGTATAGGAAGCCAGTAGAGTCCTAGAATGTGTTGCTCAATTCAACTATACATATAGAAAAGCACGAGACGAGTGCCCTCTATTGGATCCAATCCTGCATTATTTTGACTATCCTGGGTTTTGATCTTTGCCACCCTGATCGGGGATGATCAGCTGTGTGAAACCCCCCAGGTCGCCCGATCTCACTCACCCTTCCTACGGCGCATGCACAGCCTCTTGTCCAGTCAGCTCACTCCCACCCCTTCGCCCGAAAGCTTGTCTAAGTAAGGCGAGCAGATCCGAGCGTGCTGGCGGCCGCATCCCCCACTACCCTTTAACAGGGGGACCTGGAGGATTTTACACAGCGAGGCATCCCGAATCCGGATGCCCCGGGGGGGGAGCGAGTATGCCTGCCCTGGAGTCTCATAGATTCCATTGTGGGTTTTGGTCCACTTTAATACTGTTTACCTGAAGCAGAGGAAGGCAGACCGCAGGCACCCTGAATATTGCTGCAGATATTCTGCATAGGTGAACTACCTCGCCACATTTAAAGCGGACCAAAGCCTACTGAACTTTTGAAATACATTTGGCCAAATCCCCTGCCAATACTTCCTTCTTAGGGTGTAGAACAAGAAATAGATAGTTTCGCTCTTCGAAAAGTCCTGGAACACTTAATTTTTTTGCTGCCTCTCTCTGTAAGATGGCAGATGATTAGTCATTGCATAGGTGTGGCAATGACATCACTGCTATAAACAACAGTGGCAGTGAATGGAGGAGGCGGAGCTTTAAAGCTAAAACAGGCGCCATTATCTGGGATCAGAGTGAAGCAAAAGCAGTGAAAATGGGCAAAATGCACCCCTCAAAGGGGGAGAAATTTAGTTAAAATTCCTAGTTAAAAATGTGGGCTTTGGTCCACTTATAGCTAGTACTTGTTGCTTCCTGTTAGGGATAAAAAGGAAGGGACTTTTTGAAATGAAAACCTTATGCGCGGTTTAAAGCGGACCGACTGTGTGGCAAGCCCCCAGAACCAAGGCCCCAAATAATAATCTCTTCCGAGGCTGCCGGGAGACTACAGGGACAGCTGTTGACTGCTGGCAGTCATGTAGACCTGGAAACCAGAAGAATAGAGTGGGAATAGTGAGTTCGGGGGTTTGCACCTTGGCACGAGACGTGGCAAGACACTTAAATCCTGCACTCACTTTAAAGTGGACCCCTCATGCTTTTTTTCCAGCATTCAGACTCCAGGGCTGAGCGGTTTTCTGCCCTTGGCATATATTAGTGTTATATAGTAGTATTATATATATTAGTTTAGGATGCCTCGTTGTGTGAAACGCTGCCTGATCACTGTAATAACTCATCTTTCTGGCGGGCCCATGGGGTATTCGGGGACTGCATTGCGCAGCTGAGGCACGCCCCAGCCATTCAGATACGCTGGGAGACCGAGATGTGCCGCTGCCCTTTCACTATGCCGTGCTCTTTCTGTATACAGAACTGTATAATGTGCATTTATATGCTTGGCATACAGTGCTAATTGAACGAGAGCACATGCGCCAGGGGCCAACCGGAAACCTCGATCGGTGGGTATTCACACAGCATGGCATCCTAAATCGTGATGATCCAGGGGCAAGCACCTATCCCCAGGGCAGTAAAAATTCCTGTGATGGGTCCATTTTAAAGAGAATTTAAAGAAAAAAAAACAAGACCTTAGATCTGCTTACATGCCAATTTCTGGTTAACGGGCTATAGAAAGCCCAAATTAGGCAAAATCATCATGTGTTGGTAACAGCACACTGGTCACTGGAGTGGAGATGCATGCTGCAAGTCTGGCCCAAAACTAATTGGCCACCAGCCATCACATGGGCACAGGTGCATGGACTCGTTTTGCCCCATTTTCAACTTTAAATTGCACATAATGTGATCCCAGCTGGTATTTCACAGCGACAGACACACACACACATCAATATATACATACGTAACGGCTGTTTGTGTGGCTACTGTAATAACCTTCCTTTTTACATTCCCCCTTGTCGTAAGCCCAACAAACAAGTGTTTTAGTGGCATTTACCTTCTCTAGTTTCCTTTGTTATTGATTTCAGATATACTGAGATATACATATAAATATATATACTAAGTATAATTGTCCAGGTACACAGGCATCCTACAGCTTTACAGAGAGACATCCCTGCCACTCTTTGTAGCCCACAGAATGTTTTCTTATAGGAGTTGAAGTTAGATAGCATAGTGTTTCCATCTTTAAATCACAACTGTCATGAATCAAGGTTTTATGTGTTTGTTCCAGACAGGATTTCGATTGTACTGCCTACAATCGTTTTACCCACACACACACACACGTGTCTTTGGAAAAGCCGCCACCACTGGCCCTAAATAGCCAGACAATACATACACACACAGATCTCAAGCTAAGATCTTTCCTTATGCAGTTAATATACCCAATCACACCGCTAGGGCCTCGGCCCGACTATACAGCTATAAAGTCACTCCCCAATTTACCGATTGTAAAGTGATTTCACACCCCTAGACCAGCACTAGTAGCGATAGGCAAGCACACAGGGCACAAGATTTAGCACACATACAATGTCTCTCCTGAAGTTAAGCGGGTTAGCACACAGAAGACCACTTTATAAATCTTTAGGATTTAATTCACCCATAAGGGTGCATGTAAAACAAAGATGTACAATAAAATAAATAAATAAAATAAATAATAAATAATAAAAACAGACATATACAATATGGCAAGATGCTTATAAAATGAAAGGGAGAAATACACAGAAGCAATCCCCTGGCATGTCATATGTAAATGGCTTCCTGTTGGTATCTCCAGACAAATTTACTAGCATGCCTCTTAATTGACAAGGTGTGTTTTGACAACCATAGTTTTGGTCATATTATTATCTGGCCATATATTTTATATATGCTCACAATAACATGTTTGTGTTGTCGTAAGCCCAACAAACAACAAGTGTTTTCCAAGTATACAGCACGTCCTGTTTCACTAACTCCTTACTTCTGGGTTATCCGCCACAAGGTGGCGCAGCGGACCGCAGAAAAGACTTATAAAAAGCCAGGAACCTCCCACAAATTCCCAGTTTCCTTCTGAAGTCAGGACTGCGAAGATAGAAGATGGCTCTATATTGCGCAGGCGAGCGGGGCTTACCAGCTTGCAGCCCTGCAGGACTATTTCCACCCGTTCTGGACCCACTGCCTCCCAGCCTCGACTGCCTGGTTCGGGTGAAGGTAGGACGGCACCAGGGTCAGGTGCTTGCTTCAGGAGCGCTGCTCCAACCGCAATTCCTGTGCCAAACAAGGGTAGTCAGTTCAGGCTTTATGGTGAGCCTTCACCATGGCGCCGCCGCGCCATTTGTTCGGAGCTCCGTGGCGGGTGGCGATATAGGCTGAGGTGATTCACTGCACTGTCATGGCGCTGGTGGTCATGTGACCAGCGATTTTGCGCTCTTCGGGGGGGCGGGTCCCGCGGATGACGCTTTCTGCGTCATACCTCCGCTGTCCGCCCCTTAAGGTCCGCTCCGGCGCCATTTTGACTCTGTGGTGTGCTGGGGCCCTCGTTGCTGCGGTGCTGCTGCGCGTTGATCTCGTGTTCTGGCTTGGTGCTATCGGCCCTCTTGGTCCGTGAGTCCGCTTCGGGGTTGTTTTTTATTATTATTTAGCCACGCTATGGGATATTTATTGTCATTATTATGTCTTTCAGGCGGGACAACCGTTACTGTGGTTTCTCCCGGCCCTGCCCCCTTCCCTAGCGGGCATCTGGGCATCCCTGGTTGGAGGGGCATCCCGAGTGGCTCTTGCTAGCTTTGACCCTGTACTGGCTATTGTGCCTATACTAATCACCATATGGAGGTTTCCGGGGATAATGTGCTTGGGGGTCCTTCGGGACAAGCCCAGCTGTGTGCCGCGTGTGGGGTATCCCTTGTGAGTGATGGTGTCGAGGTATATGTGCCCTGCGCCCAGAAGGTACTTGCGCTGCAGTCTGGGTTGCCTGCTACGCTGCCCAGCTCTGCGCCCCTTCTACATCACCTACCCCCCTGTGCATTTGACTCCTAGTGAGGGACATGCTAGCGGGGAATCACATTATGAATTGGCTATGCGGGTGGCCAGCCTGGAAAGGCATATTACTGGACCTGCCCCCCGTAAGGCTTCTGGCAAGAAGCGGTATTTAACTCCCACTGTTTCCCTTTTTTCTGAGGAGGATGAGGGACATTATTCTTTTTCTGGCCCTTACCCCCTAGAAGAGGGGGAACTTTTCTCTGATTCTGATTCCTCTGGGGAACAGCAGGAGGTTTATGGCGGTACTGGGTCTACTTTTGGAGAAGATCCATGGTCTCCCGAGGATACTGATAGGCTGTTGAAGTACTATGTGTTACCCCTCCTGTGCCGGCTAAAAAGCAGCAGGGTGAGCTTTTTCACACTGTTAAACAACGCTTGGATTTCCCTGAGCAGAACCACTTTAATAATTTGGTGCTCAAGGAGTGGGAACATCCTAGCAGATTGCCTGCGGTGCCCAAGAGTTGGGACAGGAGGTATCCCTTTCCTGCTGATGTGGTTAATCGCTGGTCATGTCCCCCCGAGGTGAATGCTCCCGTGCTTGGGTTGTCCAATACCTCGGTCATGCATTCCCCTGACACTTCTACACTGAGGGATGGTGAGGACCGGCGTGTGGATCAGCTGGCCTGTCACGCATTTGCTTGTGTGGGGACTGCGCTGCGCCCTGTGTGCGCTTCTGCCATCACGGCTCTTGCTATTAAAGGGCTGCTCAAGTGCCTTCGGGATAATGCCTCGGATGCCAATAGGGGGGAGGAGTATAGATCCCTCCTGCTTTGCTATTAATTTGTTGCATTTATTCTTTCTGCTATGGATGATGCGGTCAGGATGTGTGGTAAGATTTCCGCCCTTTTGGTGGCTATATGCCGTTCTGTTTGGCTGCGTCAGTGGGCGGCTGATAATGCTGCTAAGAAGGCTCTCACTGGATTCCCCTTTACGGGGCTACGGCACTTTGGTGAGCGCCCTATTGGGGGGCTGGTTCTTCCCTCCCCTCCTTCCGTGCTCCCAGGACTGACCGGGGTGCGCCATTTGCGGGGACACGTAGAGACCCTTGGGTCTGGGGTAGAGGCCGTGGATGTCCCGTTCTCTCATGGGGTCCCAAGTCCAAATCTTCCCCCAAGCCCCCTCAGGCATGAGGAGGCGCCCTCACCCATCCGGGTGGGGGGACAGTTGCGGCTCTTTGCTCACGTCTGGAGACTGCGCGTCTCAGACCGGTGGATTCAGGAGGCGGTATCCTCCGGGTACAAGATAGGGGGCGGCCAGGCTGCAAACTCAAGATTCGTCAGATCCCGGGTGGCTCATAACCCACTGTTGGCTCAGGGCTTGCGGTCCAAAGCCTTTTGGAATGAATTGAGTGTCATCTGCCAGGTGCCCTGCCGGGAAAAGGGGCAGGGGCTTCTACTCCAGTCTGTTCACAGTTACCAAAAAGTATGGGTCCCTGAGGCCCATCCTGGATTTGAAGCGCCGTAACAATTGTCAGGTTCAAGCATTTTTGCATGGATACTTTGCGCTCGGCGGTCAGTACCCTGCGGCTGTGTGACTTCATGATTTCTGTGGACATCAAAGATGCTTACCTTCATGTTCCAATCTTTCCAGGTCATCAGAGCTTTCTCAGGTTCGCTCTAGAGGATCTGCATTGCCAATTTGTGGCCTTACCATTTGGTCTTACCTCGGCTCCTCGGGTTTTCACCAAGGTGCTGGCGGGGGTGATGGCTCTGTTGAGATCTCAGGGCATACGCATCATTCCTTATCTGGACGACATTCTGATTGCGTCTGTCCATCAAGCCGAGCTGGATACCCAGATGGTGGTCTCCATGCTCAAGTCCTTCGGCTGGGTGATCAACCATCCCAAGTCTTCTCTGTCTCCGTCCCTGGTGAGGTCCTTGCTGGGCATGACTCTGGATACATCTCAGGTCAAGATTCTTCTCCCTCAGCAGAAGGTGGAGAGCCTGCAGACGCAGGCACGGTTTCTACTTTCTTGTCCTCATCCCTCCATTCGGCAGGGGATGCAGTTTGTGGGCCTGATGGTGTCCTGCTTCGAGGCGGTCCCCTATGCTCAGTTTCACATGAGACCCCTTCAGCTGCACCTCTGGTCAGTGTGGGATCGGGACCCTGTGTCCCTGGATCAGCAATTTGCTCTGTCCCCTCGGGTCAGTCTGTCCCTCTCGTGGTGGCTGGACTCAAGGAATGTCCTAGTGGGCAGGACCTTTCTGCCCCCGTGCTGGGAGACTGTCACGACAGATGCCAGTCTGACAGGTTGGGGGGCTTTTGGAAGTCTCTGAAGTTCCAGAGTCAGTGGGGCCCTCAGGAGGCCCATGCTCCCATCAACATTCTAGAACTGCGGGCGATAAGGTTGGTTCTCTCCCAGTTGACCCCACACCTTCGGGGTCGGGCCGTTCAGATCCGCTCGGACAACCAGAAGGCGGTTGCCTACATCAATCATCAGGGAGGGACTCGGAGCAAGCGAGCCTTCAAGGAAGTGTCCCTGATACTGTCCTGGGCGGAAGAGAATGTCCTCTGCATCTCGGCAGTTTACATCCCGGGAGTGGAAAACCTGGAGGCAGACTCCTTGAGCAGGGGGATATCTCGGCTGGGGGAATGGTCCCTCAGCAACAGGGTGTTTCACTCCCTGTGCCGTCGCTGGGGTCTGCCGGATGTGGACCTGTTTGCGTCCCGCCACAATCACAAGCTTCCATTCTTTGTCTCTCTGTCACAGGACCCTCTGGTCTTCGCCACGGATGTGCTAGCAATGCCTTGGAAGGGGTTTCGGCTCCTCTGTATTCCCTCCGTTTCCTCTGTTGGGCAGGGTGCTGCGCAAGACAGCCCAGGAAGGGGTGCCAACCATTCTAGTGGCCCCCCTTCTGCCTTAATGCTCATTCCACTCATGCTATCGGTGCTTCTTGGGCTTTTCAGCATCAAGCTTCTGTTGAGCAAGTTTGTAAGGCCGCAACTTGGTCTTCTGTTCACACTTTTTCTAAGTTTTACAAGGTTGATGTTAGGGCCTCAGCTGATGCTGCTTTTGGCCGCAAGGCCACAGTGGTTTAATTGCCCGCCGTTGCCCTTTGGGGATCCCACCCTACCTTATGGACACTGCTTTTGGATGTCCCAGAAGTAAGGAATTAGTGAAACAGTGAAACAGGACGTGCTGTATACTTGGAAAAATACAATTCTGTGAGTACTCACCTGTAGAATTGTTTTTGTAGTATAAAGCACGTCCTGTTTCACCCCAAGCCCCCCCCCCCCTTGTTATCATTATTCTTGGTTACCTCTGTATGGTGATTTGTTCAAATGTTTGGTTTGGGTTCCCTTCATTATTGTTGTCCCGGCTTCTTGTCTAACTGCTTTGTAACGCTGGGAATTTGTGGGAGGTTCCTGGCTTTTTATAGGGCCGGAAGATGCCACAAGTCTTTTCTGCAGTCCACTGCGCCACCTTGTGGCGGATATCCCAGAAGTAAGGAATTGTGCTGTAGGACGTGCTGTATACTACAAAAACAATTCTACAGGTGAGTACTCACAGAATTGTACTTGTAGTGGCATTTACCTTCTCAACTTTTCCTTATGTTATTGATTTCAGATAGACTGAAGTATAATTGTCCAGGTACCCAGACATCCTACAGCCATACCGAAAGACATTCCTGCCACTCACTCTAGCCCAACTATCCACAGAATATGTTTTCTTATAGAAGTTGAAGTTACATAGCATAGTGTTTCCATCTTTAAATCATAACGTGTTTGTGTGTATGGCTATTGTTGTCCCCCTTGTTGTAGTAAGCCCTACAAATAAAATGGACTGTTGTTTTAGTGGCATTTACCTTCTCCACTTTTCCTCATGTTATTGATTTCAGATATACACATATATATATATATATATATATATATATATATATATATATATAATTGTCCAGGTACCCAGACATCCTACAACCTTCCTGAGAGCCACCCCTGCCACTGTAGCCCAACTGTCCACAGAATGTTAGGAGTCGAAGATAGCAAGCATAGTGTTTCCATCTTTAAATCATGTCCGTGTTTATGTTTTACCTTTCAGTCATCGTCCGGGCGGCAGACTGCAAGAAGGTTTACCAGATCGAGCTGGCCCACAAGGAAAAGATCGTTGTCCTGATCTGCGGTCGGAATCGGCACGTCCACCTCTTCCCCTGGTCATCTCTGGAAGGTTCAGAGGGCAATTTTGACATCAAATTACCGGAGTCCAAAGGCTGCCAGGTCATCCTCATTGGGACACTGAAGAAGTCGGCCTCGTCTTGTTTGTTTGTTGCCGTCAAGCGCCAGATCCTTTGCTACGAAATCCAAAGGACTAAACCATTCCATAAAAAGTTTGGCGAGCTCCAGGCCCAGGGGAACGTGCAGTGGATGGCCCTTTTTAAGGACAAGCTTTGCGTTGGCTACCAGTCCGGCTTCTGCCTGTTGAACATCCACGGAGACGGACAGCTTGTAAACCTGGTCAGCCCCAGTGACCCCTCGCTGGCGTTCCTGTCTCAGCAGGCCGCGGATGCTTTGTGCGCTGTGGATCTGGGGAACGACGAGTACCTGCTTTGCTTCAGCCTGATGGGCGTGTACGTGGATTCGCAGGGTCGGAGGTCACGCTCGCAGGAACTCATGTGGCCTGCCACGCCTGTTGCTTGCAGTATGTATACGGGAATATGATGAAGCCTTAGCAAGGGGCAAGCAACTGCCTGCTATTGCTCTCTGCTTACCGCAGCGATTAGTGGTGGGTGGGTGGCAATTTTGGTTAGAAGCCACCGGGCTGGCACGTAAACAGTCTATTTGCCATTGCTAAGTGTGTGCCTGCTTCTTCATCCACTGATATATGCTACATGGCCAGCAGTATGTGCACACACCACAGCAGCGGGGTGCTTGCTGGGCACTCATTCCAAACTGGAAAATCAAAACCATAACATAGTCTTACTTTTCAGACTTAAGTCAGTTTAAACTCCCAGAAGATTCCCAGATGATGGTGGTGATTAAGGGTGTCAGAAAAATATAGATTCTGTAAAGTATGGCGATATTTCATTAGACGATACTAGAATCGATTCTACTCACCTGACCCCTCATTCGATCCGGCGCCATCTTTACGACTAGCTTCACGCCTTCGGGGGCGGTGTGGATGGCGTCATCCCAGCTCCCAGCGGTTCAGCTGTCAGATGCGATTATTGCATCTGGCCGGCGATCCCAACATCTGTCATCGGATCGGCGAGAGACACAGGAGCTGACCCCTATACCAGTTCACAATCCTCTGGGTCTGGCAAGTCACCTGCGGCTAGCGGGTTACTTGCCATTAACCCCGAACCCCTCCATCACCTGCCTCCCCAAAGGCCGCGGGGGGGGGGGAACAGAAGAGCCCGTGGCCATTAGGCTACGACGGCTTGTAGCCTGCAGGGCCAGGGGCCAACAAAGCTAGCCCCTGAGCCCTGTTCTACAAGCCCCCATAGCTTTGGCCCGGGCTGGGTAAGGGGGACCTCACGCCATTTTTGAGGGGGATTTTAAGGGGGACCCTATGTCATTATTTTTTTATTTTTTTTTTAAATAAAAAAAAATTGCAATATATTGTCTTTCAGACAGAATCGGGATATATCATATTGTGATACATATCGTATCGCCAGATTCTTGCCAGTTCACACCCCTAGTGGTGATTCTTAAAGGGATTTTTTAGTTAAAAAATAAAAAAAGAGAGACAGCATACACTTGGTTGCTGCGTCTTCACGGTGTTGTAGCTGACTGGGGCCAGGATGGAAGTGGAAGTGTGATCTAATTCCCTGGCGGCACATTTCTGCCCCTTCTAATGCGTCGAGCAATACCCACTCGAGCTTGCTTGACAAAAAGATATCCACCACTTATAATTCAGCTAATGCCCCCTCCATGTAGATATTATGCAATAGCATGCAGATGCTGCGCTCCTGATCTGCATGGGAGCAGCTGTCTTGATTTACACCTGAGAGCCCTGCTCCTGCAAAACTTCAAAATTGCTATCTCCTCCTGGCAAGAGATGGAGAATGATTGCACAGTGAGTTGTGGCAATCGGCTGTAATGACTCATCATTGCTCTGCTCACAGCAGAGAGCTCTTAGAAACCTTGTTTCCACTGTCTGAATGCTCTTCGCAATGACTTAGTGACATCTTCCTTCACACATTTCCAGCAGCTGTTTATTTAGTGTGTGTGTGTGATGACAGAAATGCTGCCCTGTGTTTGAGACACATATCTCTCTCTCTCTCTCTGCTTGGTGTGGCCTGTTCCCGGTACAGCTTCCCCTTATGCTCATGTGTAAGCAAGATGGCCACATCTGCATGCTAATCAAGGTGTGCATGGGGTTAAAGCGGACCAAAACCCACTGAACTTGTGAAATACATTTGGCCAAAGCCCCTCCCGATATTCCCCTCTTAGGGTGTAGAACTAGAAATGGACATTTTTCACTTTTGGAATCACCCTGGAACACTTGATTTTTTTTGCTGTCTCTCTCTGTAAGATGGCAGAGGATCAGTAGTTACATCAGTGTGGCAATGACATCATCGCCACACACAACAGTGGCAATAAATGGAGGAGGCGGAGCTTTACAGCTAAAACAGGCACTATTATCTGGGATTAGAGTGTAGGGGCAGTGAAATTTGGCAAAAGGTGCTCTTCACGAGGGGAGTAATTCAGGGATGCTAGTTAAAAATGTGGGTTTTGGTCCACTTTAAGCCCCCTCAAACAGCTTACGCCACTAATCATGAGGGGGGGAGCAATTTACTAAACTTGGAGGTTCGCTTTAAAGTGGCCCAAAACCCAGGATTTTGTCTATCCTGGATTTTGGTTCTTGCCCCCAGGTCACCCCTATCGGTGATCCCCTCGCTGTGTAAAACCTCCCAGATTGCCGAGCCCAACTCACCTCTTCCCGGTCCTACGGCGTATGTGCAGCCTCTCGTCCAATCAGTGCGATGGCGGCCGCGTTCCCCGCTACCTTTTAACTGGGAGCGTGCCCGCGCCGGCCATTCACACCCACTGCTAAAGGGGTAGCGGGGATGCGGCCGCTGTTCACACATGTGCCGTTGAACCAGGAAAGAAGGTGATTCTCCGGGCAAACTCGGGGAGGTTTACACAGCGGGGCATCCCGAACATGGATGCCCTCGGGGGAGCGAATATGCCTGTCCTAGAGTCTCATAGACTCCATGGTGGGTTTTGGTCCTCTTTAATTGTCTGTGCCCCTGTAAAACGTGTTTCATATGCAAAGATCATACGTTACCTGACTTATTGTCTGGGGTGTAATTCTCCTCCTCTGAGGCTGATCCAATAGCAGTGACCGGATTCTCATGGGGGGGGGCGGGCATGATGCCCTGGGGGAGTTAGCATGCCTGCCCTGGAGTCTCATAGAGTCCAGTGTGGTTTTTGGTCCTCTTTAATTGTCTGTGCACCTGTAAAATGTGTTTCATATGGGTACCTGACCTATTGTTTGAGGTTTAATCCTCCTCCTCTGAGGCTGATCCAATAGCAGTGACCAGATTCTCGTGGGGGGGGCGGCCGTGTGACTTGGGGCCAGGCGGTAGTTTAGGGTGCTCTTTTTTTTTTTTTCCCCTAAAGTGGAGCCAATGTTGCAGCCCCTCCATAGAGCGCAGTGAGGTGATCCTTTGCGGCGCTAACGCGAGTCCTCTGTGTTGCAGGCTGCAGCTCTTCATACGTCAGCATATACAGCGAGTACGGCATTGACGTGTTTGACGTGCACACCATGGAGTGGGTGCAGACCATCGGACTAAGGAGGGTAAGTGCAGCTCCCCGGGGTCACCCCGAACCAGGTTACAGGCGGGGCAGGACGGCCGCTGCTATGGCTGCAACTCATGTGGAAATGGAACCGATCCGCTTTATGGCGCTAATTGTTATTTTTATTGTTTTGTCTTCGCAGATAAAGCCATTAAACGTGGAAGGTTCCCTGAACCTGCTGAACTCTGAGCCGGCCCGTCTCATCTATCTGAAGAGCAGCGACTCAGGTGTGTGTCACTGAAAGGGAACTAATGTAAGGCCGGGGCTCTAGATATGCCTCAAAATTACCCCATAAACAGCCGCACTCAAAAATGTATATAAATATAAAAGCATACATTTATTGTAATCGAATCTGCAGCTAAAACAAAACTAACAACATACACAGACAAAGTTAAAAAACATAAATACACAAAGAAGCTAAGGAGGAATCCTAGATATGGCTCTAATATATATGCAAGTCCATAAATAAGACATTTATAAAGATGAAAGATAAAGTGTTGAGAGATCAGTGCAAACAGTTTATCAGCAAATACATAAATAAAGTGCAAGTACAAAGAATGTATAAAAAAAATATATTAAATAGTTTATATATTAGATATGAAAGTGTCTATGTGCAATATTATCAATGCTGAAAAATATCAAATGTACAATCAATGACTTGTAATAAAGTGCCAGTAGTGCAAGGAAAAAGTGCATAAGCCAATTCAAACAATCAATCAAGAAGTCAAAAAATGGATATCGTCACCAATCTTCAATCCCCCTACAGCAGCCTACCGCCGACGCGTTGCGTGGCCAGATGCCACTTCGCCAGGGTGCCCCTGAAAGGGGGACTTAGATTCAGAAAGGGTTCACTCAGATCATAACTGCCAACCAGCACCAGGCTTGTATGGGCACCTCGGCCTGGTCTTGTGCTTTGTTGTACACATCTGTTTAAGGGCACAGGACCCCCAGCATGCCGCTCACAGAGTTGCTGGGTCCTTAGGTCAGGGAGGAGGACTCCTCTAATTTCCTAATAAAATAGAACATAGTTGTATAGGGCTTACCAACCAAGGATATCTGAATGAACCCATTAATCTTAGTGGGTGGAGCCATGCAAAATACCCCAATTAAGCTATCTTAGCCAGTAGGTGGGGCCATACCAATGGTATCTGAATTAACCTATTAATCCTAGCTAGTGGGGGGAGCCCTGTAAATTATTATTTCCAATGATATCAGTAGTAACCCATTAGTCTTAGCCAGTGGGTGGGGCCATGCAAATGATTTCATTTACAAGGATATTAGAATTCATCCATTTTAGCCAGTGGATGGGGCCATGCAAATTATCTCATTTCCAAGGATATTAGAATTCATCGATTTCAGCCAGTGGGTGGGGCCATGAAAATTTCTCATTTTCAAGGATATTAGAATTCATCGATTTCAGCCAGTGGGTGGCGCCATGCAAATTACCCTATTTCCAAGGATATCCGAATAAACCTATCAGTCTTAAACAGTCGGTGGAGCCATGCAAATTACCCAATATCCAAGGATATCCAAATTAACCCATCAATCTTAGCCAGTGGGTTGGGCCATGCAAATTATCCCATTTTAAAGGATATCAGAAAAAAAACATCAGTCTTAAACAGGGGGTGGAGCCATGCACATTTTCCCAGAACAGGGAAAACAGAATCAACCTATCAGTCTTGGCCGGTGGGTGGGGCCATGTAAATTATCGCATTTCAAAGGATATCCGAATTAACCCATCACTCTTAAACCCTGGGTGGAGCCATGCAAATTGCCATATTTCCAAGATTACAAGAGCTAATCCATCAATCTTAATCAGTGGGTGGAGCCATGCAAATTGCCCATTTCCATGGATATCAGAATGAATCAGCCAGTGGGTGGGGCCTCGCAAATCAGAATTAATCCCAAGTGCTTCTTGGCTTCTCTTGCAGAGGGGGTCGCTCTCACTGTACCAGAGACCTCGGACAACAGCAAAAAGCAGATGGTCAGGACCAGGAGTAAGAGGAGGTTCGTGTTTAAAGTGCCCGAAGAGGAGAGGCTGCAGCAGCGCAGGTAAACCCACCACACTTACCACCCACTTTGTTGGGTTTTAAAGCTTCAGGTCACCCTTCGCCTTGGGTCACCACCACTTCTAGGGAGCTGTAGGTTCATCCTTAGCCTTGGGTCACCACCACTCCTCGGGCTCTGTAGGGTCGCCCTTAGCCTTGGGTCACCACCACCTCCTAGGCTCACCTGTTCCACCATCCTGCTGCCAATCACGAGGGATCAGTGTGTCACATGAGTGTACACCACCGATAATACCATTTTGTGAAATACTCACCTGTAAAATGGTTATTATAAGTATGTCACACACCCCGCTTCAAGATATCCATAACACGTGGGTAATACCGACCTGAAGAGGGCGTTCTGCAGAGATGATAGTAAAAAGAAAAGCCCCTCCCTGATCCATAAATACCTGGGACCTCCCACTCATCACCCAGTATACAGAAGCAGTAAGGTAAGGGACCAGGAAGAGGCAAATATAAACCAAAGCCACGCAAAGTTCACAATATAAAGGATCCAGAATACAAGAAGGGCGGGTTGAAGCGGGGTGTGTGACATACTTATAATACCCATTTTACAGGTGAGTATTTCACAAAATGGTATTATTCTAAGTATGTCACACACCCCGCTTCAAGAATCCATAACATGTGGGACATCCAATAGCAGTGTCCATAAAAGGGCGGGGATCCAAAACAAGGCAACAAGGCACAACTTAAACCACAACAGCTAGCAGAACTTTGCGGCCAGAAACAGCATCCGCTGAGGCCCGAACATCAACCTTGTAAAACTTGGAAAAAGTGTGAACAGAGGACCAAGTAGCGGCCTAACAAAATTGCTCAACCGAGGTCTGGTGCTGAAAAGCCCCGGACTCTCCAACCGCACGAATAGAATAAGCAGTAACACGAAAAGGGGGGCTCCTCCCCTTAGCAGAATAGGCCCCAATAATGGCCTGACAAATCCATTAACTAATAGAAGACTTGGCAGGTGCCAAACCCTGCCTAGGCCCAAAGGGCACCACAAAGAAAGCATCAGTTTTACGAAAGGAAGACGTAATCACCAGATAGTATTTTACAACGTGAACAACATCCACGGAATGCAGAGCCCCTTCCTTGTTGTTGCTGGGAATAGGACACAGAGAGGCTAGAACAATGTCCTGATTCAGATGAAAGGCAGAAACCGCCGTAGGAAGGAAATCCTGCTTGAAACGAAAAACCACCTTGTCCTGATGCCTTTCGAAGTACGGAGCTTTAATGGACAAAGCTGCCAAATCAGAAACACGCCTAACAGAAGTGATAACCACCAAAAAGGCCACCTTTTGAGTAAGTGCAGACAAGACAACCACATTCAAGGGCCCAACGGAGGACCCTGAAGCGCAGAAAGAACCAAGTTCAAATCCCAACTGGAACCACGGGCTTCCTAGGAGGCCGAACATGCGTAACCCCTTGGAAAAAAATCTTGACAAAGGGATGAAGTGAAAAGAAATAACACCGCCAGGACAGAAACCTGCCCCTTCAAGGTACTGAGCTGGAGCCCCAGATCCAGACCATGATGAAGAAACTCCAGAATCCTGGAAATGGAAAACTCCCTACACGGGAAGGACCTACCCTCACACCAGTCAATATAGGACCTCCCGGTCTCATAGTAAACGGTAGAGGAAGACCGCTTCCTGGCGCTAATAAGAGTCCGAATCACCGCATCAGAAAGACCTTCCTCCTTCAAGATGGAGGTGTCAGCAGCCACGCCGTCAAAGCCAGCGACGGCAAATTGGGATAACGTAGCTGACCCTGGGAGAGCAGGTCCGGCAGCAGAGGCAGAGCGAACTGATCCTCTGCCAGCCTGACCAGGTCTGCGAACCAGACCTGTCTTGTCCACCTTGGTGCCACCAGAATCGCCGACGCGCCCTCCAGGGCCAGCTCTGGGACTTCCTCTATCCCGGGGCAGACTCTAACTAATGATTCTCTTTCCCTTTCAGGTACCGACTCAACTTCATCTGGTCTTGGAATCACGAGTGTAGATATAGATTCTGCGGAAACCAGAGAGTCACACACATTTCAAATTAATTGTAGAAATACGGATATTGAGCAGTTACAGTATGAATTGGGCCAGAAATCGGGCCTATCCTGTGTCACTACACCCAGACCTTTCCCTGTATCCAATCGGGATTTCTATCCAATCAATTCCCGGGGTGACACTCTAGCATTGTTCCAGGATGCTATGGAACGAGACATCTCTTCCCTTGCTGATAATGTTAAGAAATTTAATCTTAGATATCCTAAGCCACCACATTTTAAGTCTGAGTCCTTTCTGACTAGCGACCCGTCTACATTTAGCATTAGACATAAACGTAATTTACGTGCCAGTGAAATTAAAGCCCTTTCCAGCCTTAGGAAGAACCAGAACATCATAATAAGACAGGCGGATAAGGGAGGCAAGATAGTCATTTTAGATCAATCTACATATAGAGAAGAAGCGTTGAGGCAACTCAACGACACTACTACATACAAGAAGCTCTTGAGTGATCCAACTAAACATTTCCAGAGCCATCTTTTTAAACTAGTGGATGAGGGTGTTACGTTGGGTGTCTTATCCAATAAGATTGCGGAAGTTTTGAAGGTACAGAATCCAATAACCCCCCTATTCCACCACCTCCCGAAAATTCACAAGGGTGACCTCCCCCCTAAAGGGAGACCAATAGTGGCAGGGATAGGTGGTTTAAACGAACCCTTAGGTAAATGGCTGGATAACACTTTGCAACCACTGGTATTGAGATTGCCAGGTTTCCTACGGGACTCTGGACACCTTATCCATCTTTTAAGCAATACAAAGTGGCACTTAGGCTCTAGATTAGGTACTATGGATGTTTCATCCCTATATTCCTCTATTCCTCACGAGTTGGCGATCAAGGCCCTTGAATTTCATTTACAGTTATACACTGATTTTGATTTTGATCTTTGTTCATTTATAGTGATGACCACTGAGTACTTGTTGACACATAATTTTTTTGTTTTTGATGGTGTGTTTTATTTACAGTTGAAGGGAGCCTCAATGGGCGCACCCTTTTCCCCTACCCTTGCTAACTTATATATGGGGTGGTGGGAACATTATTTTATTTTTGGAGAAAAAAATAGCTGGAGGACTGCCATTACAGGTTACTTCCGCTATATCGATGACCTACTTCTGATTTGGACATCTTCTATTGAAGAATGGGAATTGTTTGTGGAATATTGTAACAATAATCACCTTAATCTCGTTTTCACTGCTAATTCGAGTTCAGAATCTATTGAATTTCTTGATCTCCTAATCACTTGGGATGAGGGATCCCAAAGCTTGTCCACTTCAACATATAGGAAGCCCACAGCAGGGAATAATATTCTCCGTGCTTCCAGTTGCCACCCACATCATACGATCCGTTCCATTCCAGTGGGAGAAATGGTGCGAAGCAAGCGTAACTGTTCCCAAACTAGCACCTTTCAGAAAGAGGTAACACAAGTGGAACATAGATTACGTGAGAGAGGTTACCCCTCCTGGATGCTCTCTAGAGCGAGATCCATAGCTAACAACAAGCCTAGGGAAGCACTTTTGGGCATGAATGAAAAGAAGAAAGAAGATTGTGCGTTTCGCGGAGTGACTTTTAGTACTCCTTATACTTTGGAGTTTCGTGAAATCAGTCACATTCTTAGAAAGAACTTGCCTATATTGAATGCGGACCCTGTTCTCCGGACCATAGTGGACCAGGGAGTAAGGGTTGTCAGTAGGAAGTCTCCCAGCCTGGGTAATATTTTGTCCCCGAGCTTTTTCAGTTCTCAGAATAAGGCTGAGAACACGTGGCTAGCCACATTGGGTTTCTTCCCCTGTGGCTGTCAAAGATGTGGAATGTGCAGATTTGTTGATAGAGGTAAACAGTTTACTTCTACCAACACAGGAGATAAGTTTACTATTAAGTCCTTATTGAACTGTAATTCGAGTATGGTCGTTTATTTGATCACCTGTGCGCATTGTTCTGTTCAATATGTGGGCTGCACCACTAGGAAATTGAAAATCAGAATTTCCGAACACCTACAGGGCTTTTGTAAACCCAACATTTTGAATAGATCTAATGTTGCCAAACACTATAATTCGGAACATCAGGGAGAGGCGATCCAGTTAAAAATTAGCGCCATAGAAAAGGTTACTATGGGCCCGAGAGGGGGCGATATTAGACAAAAATTGTTAGCACGCGAGGCCTATTGGATTTATACCTTGGGTACTCGTTTCCCGAAGGGCCTGAATCACAAGTGGGATATCTCATTTATTATTGACCGATAAGTTCCCCCTCTTCTCCGGTTTCGATTTCCTAGCTTTAATGCCATTCCATGGGTTAGCAATCAGCACCTAATTATATTGAGTCTTTAAAAATATTACATCATATTTACCTTGTTCTTGTCCCCCATTATAATACACTAGGGATCGGATCCATACCTTGGTATGGTATGTTTGAAGGTAATTTTCTCAGGTTTATTTGTTTTTACTATTATAGCTTCTTTTTTCATGTGATATAACATTGTTGTGTCAGCACTCATGTGTACTAGAATGTGAAATAATCATTGGTTTTTAATTTTACATTCACGTGACGAGGAATATGTTGGGCAATGTTGTACACTTATGTTTTATTTACATGTGGGAACATTTGATGGTATAGGCATATATATTGCATATGTGGCAAATAGTGGCGTTTATCTAAACATTTATTACCAATGGTATGTCATCTGTTTGTTTATACTTTTCATGTCAATAACAGGCATATCATTATTTGCCCGTACCCTCTGTGTCTCTGGTGCATTGCCTTTCAGCTCCAGGGCGGTCGGCGTGGCGTTCCCGTTGCCATGGGGACGCCTGCTGCTTCCGGTGACGTGCGCCATGATGTGCCATCTTCATTGAGGCTTGGTGCGCGTCTACCTTCGCTGGCTTCCGCCTTGTAGTGTGTGTCGCGCTCTCGTCATCTGGGGGGCGCGCCTGTGGTGACGTACCAACTGATCGGCTGTGCTGATTGGTGCAGCGGTCTCCCGCAGGTGGGCTCCCGGATGGCGGGCTCGCTGCGCGCGCCGTATGGAGCTGTGGCTGCGGCGCGAGTTGTGCACAGATGGTTTGAGGTAAGTGTCTCTAATTAAGTATCATATTTAAACGTAACTTCATACTGACTCATGCATCTATGAATAAGGACCTTCCCCCGTCCGAAACGCGTTAGAGCACGTGAGAATTTTTTCCATCAGGGTTCTGTTTACTGGTTTTTATAGCTGCCTTTCTTCACTATGGGATGTTTTTATATGAATTTCTATTAAAGTTTTTCGATTTTAAGGAGTGCTGACCATACCCCTTCTTGCAACACCAGCTCGCGCACCACTCTGGCTACCAGTAGAAACGGAGGGAACCGGTAAAGAAACCCCAGAACCCTCCAGTTCAGGAACATGGCATCCCCCGCCAGAGCCAGTGGATCCTGCGAGAGAGACACAAATACCGGAAAAATGTGATTGCGACGAGAGGTAAAGAGGTCCACCGCCGGGAACCCCCACCTGAGGCAAATCGAGCGAAACACCTGGGGACTGAGAGACCACTCCCCCTGGCGAGAGGAGGCCCTGCTCAGATAGCCCACCTCCGTGCTCTCCACTCCTCGGAATGCAGACTGCTAATATACACGGGACTTGGCTCTCCGCCCAGTCCAGAATCAAAGACACTTCCCTGAGGGCACTCCTAATGTGAGTCCCTCCCTGTTGATTGATGTAAGCAACCGCCGTCCGATTGTCCGACCGAACCTGAACTGGCAGGCCCTGCAACTGATGAGTCAAGCGAACAGAACCAACCTAAAGGCTCTCAACTCCAGAAAATTGATGGACTCGTGAGCCTCCTGCGGCCCTACAGACCCTGAAAACTGAAGAACCTTCCAGACACCCCCCCAACCTGACAGACTGGCATCCGAGGTGACTGTCTCCCAACACGATGCCAGAAAAGATCTGCCCTTCAACAGAATGACAGATCCCAGCCACTATTGCAAGGATCGAGGAACTCGGAGGGTCATCTGGGAGGATTGATCCAACGATAGTGGAGACTTGTCCCAAACCGTCACCAGATGGAGCTGGAGCGTCCTTGTGTGAAAATGCGCAAATGGAACTGCCTCGAATGAGGCCACCATCAACCCCACCAGCCTCATCCCTAGCCGGATGGCCGGACGAGGGGCCGACAAGAGAAGCCGAACCAACTCCTGAATCAAAAGAACCGTGGCCTGGGGCAGAAACACCCTGGCCTGCGAAGTATCCAGCGACATTCCCAGAAAGGTCACTATACCCTGGACTGGGAAAGAGATGACTTGGGGTAGTTGATCACCCAACCGAATCTCTCCAGAGTGGACACCACCGTCCTGGTGTCCCACTCTGCTTGGCTGAAGGAAGTCGACCAAATAGGGCACAATGCGAGTACCCTGAACCCTGAGTAGAGCCATCACCCCCGCCAGCACCTTGGTGAACACCCGAGGAGCCGAAGTAAGACCGAAAAGGGAGTGCCACAAACTGAAAATGCTGATCCTCCACCACGAACCTGAGAAAAACTCTGGTGCGCCGGAAAAATCGGGACGTGCAGATAAGCGTCCTTGATGTCTATGGACGTCAGAAAGTCTCCCTGACGAGGAGAATGGATAGCCGAACGCAGCGTTTCCATGCAGAATTACCGCGGCCAGATGAACCTGTTTAGAAACTTCAGATCCAAGATGGGTCGGACCGAACCGTCCTTCTTGGGTACCGTGAACAGATTGTAATAAAAACCCCTGCCCTGGTCTGAGACGGGCACTGGGCAAATGGCAGCCATGTCCTAGAAGATTCTCTACTGCCACCAGGAGTCCCTGCGCGGCCAGAAGTTCCGAAGGCACCCGAGACCTGAAAAATCTGGGAGGGGGCCGGGGCTCGAACCCCAGCTTGTAACCAGAAAACACCACTTCCCGGATCCATCTGTCCGAGACCTCCTGATCCCAGACCAGGGCGAAGTGTCGCAGCCGTCCCCCACCCGCATGGGTGAGGGCGCCCCCTCATTGCTCAGCTGGCTTAACAGCAGGTTTGGGCTAAGAGCCCCAACTGTAACCTGGACGGGCACGTTCTCTGCCCCTATTCCCGGACACTCCTCTGGAGGAGGGGAAGGCAAAACCCCTGCCAGATCTGGCCCCACGAAAGGAAGGGGTAAAGGAAGGCGCCCCCCGAAAGGGACAGCGTTGTTTCTCTCGTTGAGCTGTCAACGACCTTTTTTTTTTTTTTTTTTGGACATAAAACCGGTCGCCCACTGGCGCAACCAAACCGGGCGCCGAATAGTCACCAGCAGAGCCGACGTCCTACCACACATCATCAGAGAGTCAACCAAGGCGGCTAATACAAATGACAAAAAACAACTCACGCCTTTTAAGGCCAAGGAATTCGTAACTACCCGGACGAAGCCCGGAAGAAGTCAACAGGTCCCTGACCACGGACCTGGCAGCCACCATCCATCAGCGCCGAAGCACAAACAGGCCGCATGACTGACCCCACGCTGGCAAACAAACCATCTGGTCAATGCGTTTATCCTCACCGTCTTTGAGGGTGGAACCATCGGGATTATTTAACACAGATGTGTAGGACAACCCCAAAACCGGTGCATCCAGCTCGGGGAGGGGATGCCCAACGCTTGACGGTATCCGAAGGGAAGGGATACTTCTTATCCCACCCCTGAGGAATACCAGGTAGCCGAGCCGGCCGGTCCCATTCCTTAGCAAAAATCTTGTCAAAGTGTTTTTGATAAGGAAATTCCAAGCGTGGCCTGGATTCCTCAGAAAAAAACTCCCCCTTCTGCTGTGGAGCTTCCTTAGGAGGAGAAATAGCCAAAACCTCAAACATCTGAGCCAGAGCGTAAGTAGTATCCGAGGATCTACCCAAGTCTCCCAGCTCAGCATCAGCGCCAACCAACTGCTGATCGTCTGAATTATCAGAATCCGCATAAACCTCCCCGTCCACTAGCGGGGAATAATCCGAGTAATCTAGATTATTAAAATCATCAAGGTCATCCACCGGCGGAGCCATCGACAATTGCTTTCTCTTAGCCGGAGCCATACGGGCGACCGAGCTGGAGAATAATATTTCAAGGTTGGCCAATCTGGCGCACATCACAGATTGCAGCTCCCCACCCATGACAACGCCACACGAGGTGCGTATCAATCTGGGAGGAGGAGATGAAGCGACCGGCGGTGCTGACCCAGAAGCCTGGGGTCCGGACCGTCGCGTAATAGTTTGCTGTGCACAGAGTATACACCGAAGTACATCGTCCCCACACAACCTACACTTCCGGAATTGCCCCGCGGGGATCCCGAGCCCAATATCCGGGGATGCCTCCATATGGTGAACTTGTGTGCAGTCGCTATGACCAGGGGAATTACGCGTATAAGCAACCCGGGATGCCCCTTTAATGTCCCAAGTGGGAGGATTTCAATTAGGTAAATTTAACCCAGGGACCCTAGGACCGGGAGAAGACCCCCTAACCTAATGAAGCTCTACCTGAAGACACAATAAGAACAAGCTAAGCATGTGAAAAGAAGGAAGCAGCAATATAAAAGAAATGGGGCCCACAGGGCCACTCACCGTGACTTCCTTCTAATCAAGATGGCGACCGCGCCTCACAGGAGCCAGCAGCCACAGCACGGGTTCAGGGAGAAGAAGAAGGGGGGCGTGGCCAGCGCGGAAGAGCGCGATTGTTCGTGGCCCCGCCCCCCCTCCATTCATTGTCAGGCTCCGCAGTGGCGCCTGCCTAACGGGGCCGGGCCTCGGCATCCCGCCGAAAGCCCTGCCCCACCTCCTGCACCACCATCGTGAGGGGAGAAATCCCCTCACAAGCCAGGCCCATAGCAAGAACCGGCGCCGCAGCGGTGACAGAGGCTGCGGCGCCGGTAAACGGCAAGGAATAGGCGGGGAGAACAGGCAGCGGCGGCGCTCCAGCGCCCGTCCCCGCGCCCCCCCCCCCCCCCCCCCCCCTTCAGCGTGTGAGGAGCTCACCTCACACAACGCCGTGACAGGGAACCGGCGCCGCGGCGATGTCAGTGGCCGCGGCGCCGGTATCCGGAAGGAACAGCAGACAGGCGGGCCGCGGCGACGTGCCCGCGCCCGGCCCCGCCGCCCCCAGCATAAGCTGAGGAGAGGGATCTCCTCAGCAGTGTCCACACGAGAGGCCGGCCCACGGTGGCTGCAATTTACAGTGGAAAAACACACACACTACACTCTAAATGAAAGGCCCCACACCCCCCCCCCCCCCCCCTCGAGGAGAAGGGCATCTGGAGAGGGGAAACACCACCTGGGGTGAAATGGCCTAGGGACAGGGCATCCCAAACCGGGGTCACCAGCCCGGATCACCGCCTACCCTCTCATATAGGGTCTCACGGTGGAGCCTAGCTCCTGGGCACCTAATGTGCCATGCTACCCTCGCCCAGCCCTCAGCCAAGGCTGGGAGGCATGTATAGTAATAATAATAAGGGGCATCTGGGCGGCAATAGAATAAAATCGGGCCGGGAATAATCCCGGCTACCTCAAGTCCCCCTGTGCAAGGAGGAGACATCATCTTCTGACTTGCTCGCCGTCTTGCAGAGATGGAAAACTGGGTAATGAGTGGGAGGTCCCAGGTATTTATGGATCAGGGAGGGGCTTTTCTTTTTACTATCATCTCTGCAGAACGCCCTCTTCAGGTCGGTATTACTCACGTGTTATGGATATCTTGAAGCGGGGTGTGTGACATACTTAGAATATGCATTCTACAGTGGACGCTCGTATGCCTGCCAGGGATCAGACAGGACCTAGAAGCTGATAGATAAGACTTCCATACTGTGGGGTTATATCTTCATGTTGAGTCAGAGGTGGGCTGGAGGATTAGGCAAAGCTTGAGCCCCTCCTCCTCGGATGGAAGCCCCACCCCCAGTTCTCTTCCAGCCTATGGGCATATGGCATAGGTCATGCTACAACTGTTTTGACACAGCCCTGACCAAATGAATCTTCTTGTTGCAGGGAAATGCTTCGCGATCCTGAATTAAGGTCGAAGATGATCTCCAACCCGACCAACTTTAACCACGTCGCTCACATGGGACCAGGAGACGGGATCCAGGTTCTCATGGATTTGCCGCTGGTAAGCTCCGCCTCCCCGCGCGTCCAGTGTCTATTTGTTTTTCTCGTTGTCTTGACGACGGCTACTTTTCTTGTCGCAGAGAGAATCTCCTCCCTTATCCTCCTCTCGCCACTCTCTGCTCATCTCTCCTCCCGCCAACTTTGAGCACGTCTATCACATGAGCTCTGTCTCTGCCACCGTCTTCCTCCAGAACGAGCCCGGGGCCCCGGCCGCCTGCTCCTCCTGTCCTGCCTCCGCCTCCTTACCCAGGGTAGGAGCGGCCAATCCCATTGGGGCCTGGCGGCGGGTTGCAGCCATCGCCCTCCTCTAACCAACCGAACCTCCAGTAACCTCCATGCTTCACCGCGGCTCTCACAAATCTCCACGTTTTACAGACTCTGCTCCTCACTTCCCCTATTTAAGCGGACCAAAACCCACCCAACCTGTGAAATACATTTGGCCACAGCCCTGCCAATATTCCCTCCTTAGGGTGTAGAACTAGAAATGGATCATTTCGTTTTTCGATTCGTCCTGGAACGCTGTTTTTTTTTGCTGTCCCTCTCTGTAAGATGGAAGGAGATCAGTCATTGCACAGGTGCCATTATCTGGGATTAGAGTGAAGCAGGAGCACTAAAAATTGGCAAAAGGAGCTCCTCACGGGGGAGGGGGCAATTCAAAGGATGCTAGTTAAAAATGTGGGTTTTGGTCCGCTTTAATATCTCTGCTGCAATCAAAATGCCTGTGTGACTTTAAAGCAGACCTAAACCCTCCCTGATAGCTCTTCGTCAGGGTAAGTCCTCGGTCTACAGGGACACTAAACTTATCTCCACTAACACCCTGTCCCCTATTATACTGGGGCTCCATGCACGATTTTACCTTCCAAATAATAATTGCCTGCTTGCCCAGGGTAAGGTGAGTATAAGCTTTTTCTTTTCCGTTTTGTTTCCCATGTGGTCAAGTTTTGACCTGCTGCTGATCGTGTAACAAGGCAGTGACCGGCCATTAGAAATGAGGGATCATTTTAGACCACAGAAGCCAGAAAGGACTTTAGCGTGGGGCTGTGGCCTAGTGCTAACGATACATACGCCCTGTAATCTGCATCATATTCACTCTGCTCACACTTCCCCCCACATGCTGCACCTCCCCTCTGCTCATCACACCTCGCTGTTACTCGCGTCCTATTGGCTGTGTGGTCATTGCCTCTTTGCCTCCGCAGAGCGTGCTCCCGTCATCCCAAGAGGAGCCCCCCCGGGAGAGGCCGCGTCCGCCCTCCACCAACCTGGCTCGCCAGCAGCAGCTGAGGAGCAGATCTTACATCTCTTGGCCGTCGTCAGGTAGGTACATTAATTATTACCACTGACCACATGCAGCTTGGAGGCTTCCTCCTACAGGCCAGTCCTCGAGAGCATTTAGCATGTGAATAGCCATACCTAATTAGTGTTTCAATCACATCTGCGCCTATAAGCGTTTCGATCACATCTGCACCTAATTAAAATTTGAATCGCCCGTGGCTGCCTGTGTGGTTTTGACTAGGTGTCACAGTCACAACAGTGCCTGCACCCCCTGCCTTCAATATTGATCATCGGACTCTGGCCCTGAATTCCTTGGCCACCAATCATAGGGCTCTACTGGTTTGTCAGCTCAGCAAGGACAGACACACTACTATTCTGCATCCTGGGCCATAACAGCCATCCTCCCTGTCACCTTCAGCCGCAAGTCTAATTTAGCATGTGAATAGCCTAATTACCACCAATCATAGGGCTCTACTGGTGGTCTATAACTCTGCCCCAGTTTGTCAGCTTGGACCATAACAGCCAGCCTCCCTGTCACCTTTCCCCTCCTTGAGCCTTTCACCCTCGGCCGTGAGTCTAATTCAGCATGTGAATAGCCTTACCTAAGTAGTGTTTCAATCACAAATGCGTCTAATTACATCTGCATCTAATTAGAATTTGAATCGCTCGTAGCTGCCTGTGTGGTTTTGATTAGGTGTCACAGTCACAACAGAGCCTGCACCCCCTGCCTTCAATATTGATAATCGGACTGGCCCTGGGGCAGATCTCCCTTCCTGTCAGCACACAGCTGCTCCTGGAGGTCGAAACAAGGCAAAGCGTAGTGGCACACCCCCTGAATTCCTTTGCCATAGACCACCAATCATAGGGCTCTACTGGTGGTCTATATCTCTGCCCCGTTTGTCAGCTCAGCAAGGACAGACACACTACTATTCTGCAGCCTGGGCCATAACAGCCAGCCTCCCTGTCACCTTCAGCCACAAGTCTAATTTAGCATGTGAATAGCCATACCTAATTACCACCAATCATAGGGCTCTACTGGTGGTCTATAACTCTGCCCCAGTTTGTCAGCTTGGACTATAACAGCCAGCCTCCCTGTCACCTTCCCCCTCCTTGAGTAGTGGCACACCCCCTGAATTCCTTTGCCATAGGCCACCAATTATTGGTGCTGGTGTTCTATAGCTCTGTTTGTCAGATCAGTAAGGACAGACACTCTTTCTCTCCCAATCCACTCCAGGACGTCAGAATTCAGTAACAAACGGGTTAACTTTCGGCTGAAGGGCATGGACTGCAAGACAAAGGTGTGGCTCCTCCCAGCCTATATTCTTCCGGCTGCACTTCCACAATCCAGTTTCATTCTTGCAGTTGGAACTGGACTGTGAAGGTGTACCTGGATTTATTTTCCTCTTATTCATGTACTCTTTCTCTGTTTTATAGGATTTTTATTTTGGAAGCGCGGGGGGGGGGGTAACCCTGTCAGTCTTCCAGGCTCCTATAGCCCACTGATCTGATAGATATGGATGCATATAAATAGACATACCTAATTAGTGTTCCAATAATGTGTGCCTAATTAGCATTTGCCTGCTAATGCTATATATAATAAATATCATATGCTTTTTTTAATATTCTTATCAATTTGTATTAGAGCTGTGTTTAGGGAACCCCACAGCTTGTCTGCATGTTTTTAAATTTGTCTGTAATTGTTGTATGTCTTGATGGACTTTTGTGATCTTTAATAAATTCAGAATATTTTTAATAAGATTGTTTTGGGTGTGCGGCTAATTCTCTTTGGGGGCTTATTTGCGGCGCCTCTAGAGCTCCAAACACTGTACTTTGGATAGCCGCCCATTGGCCAGCGCACCCTTAATTAATGAATTAATATTAATTTTTGAGGCTGTGCGTATCCAAATATAAATTAATAATTAGCATTTCGATCACATCTTCACGTAATTAGCATTTGAATTGCCCGCGGCTTCCTGTGTGGTTGTGATTAGGTGTCACAATATAGCCTGCACTCCCTCCCTTCATTATTGATCATCAGACTCTGGCACTTGTCTGAACCACAATATCGAGCTCTTACAGACCCCGCCCATTATGCTGATTATTATGCAGCATCACAGAGCCAAGGGCCCTGCATTCTTCAGAAGATATCTTCGATATCTCACTTCTTCTTCGATGTATAAACTAGAAAACATTTTAGGACCTTGCCGAACGTAGCGCAACACAATGAGTTAATAATTGTCTTTGCCTGCTGTATCCCTTTAAGACTCTAGGGCTGGGGAACCTGGTTTAAGTCAGTGGAGCTTAGTGCCGGGAGGGAGGTGGGGTTATATTAGTGCCGGGAGGGAGGTGGGGTTATATTGTCACCAACCAGGACCCTCCCCTTTAAAAAGAAAAGTATGAAGAGGTTGTACACAGGCCTGTACGCTGCCTCCCTGAGGTCCCCCTGTGTAGTAAGCAGCACGACCCAGACCTGTCCTGACTCTGGCTGTGTGCGGCGCTCTGCTAGTTTAGCCTGGCTTGTGCCTTTATGTGACTAACATGCTGTGTTTTTAGGGGGCGGAGACTCATCACGGAGTATATCAGACGTCGATCAAGACCTCGAAAGAGAGGTAAGGGAAGCAGATAAATAACAGGTGATATAGTTGTAGTGATCCTTTATCACGGCCATACACGGGGCAATACAATCATATAACAAGCTCTGGCAGAAGAAGCCATCAGAATTCCTTCAGCCCAATGATCAGATGAAAAGTTCTTAAAAAGTCCAAATAGCTTCTTATAAATTCTAGCACCAGTGCTCAACACTCCTTTTTATTCCGTGTATAATCCTTCACCCAGTGAGATAAAATCACAATAATCTGTGCGTTTTTATTGGTATTACCTAATCAGCAACAAATATGTATAGGGGATTTATACATGGGCACTCGCACTACTAGCATTGAGATAATCATATGAAAAATGTATTAGAGGTGCTATGTACACAATTAAAAAACATATACAACACACAAGTACAAGACAAAATTAAAAAGAAAATGGATGCTTAATATCTAATCAAACAAATTTACATATAAATTACAATAAGAAAAAATATATATAATTGATACATGTATATAAATATGTGCAAAAAGTACATGTAATTATATTGCCCCCTAGTGTTAAATTAATAAATGACAGGGAATCAATACAATAAATTAAAGAGAGAAAAATTAATATAATACACACAAAAAATGACTGGTGTACAAAAAAGAGAATTATCTAAAGTGTCCAAGTGGAAAAGTGCAATGTGCATCACAAAGTTTTTTAATTCTATAGAAGAAAGAGTGAGCCTACATGAGACAAAAAGAAGTCTCATCTGGCTCACAAATGTGCCAGAAATATATGTATGTATATATGCTCCTACTCTTACTCGTATATCCCCAGTGAGAAAAAGAAAGAAGAAATATAATCAAACAATGCCTCTCTACAATGACTGGATAATGAGCCTCCCTGTATTATACATTTAAGTAGTGGAATAGCTCCCCCTATAGGTTGAGCCAGCCAACAACATTGTAATCAAATACTTAAGAAATCAACAATAGCTTACACAGAATCATTTACTATGGCTGGACAAAGGGAGCAAGGAGGGCCCAATAACCATGCTTCTAATAGGAGTCAATCAAACATGATAAAAATAGATACTACCGACAGCAGATCAATTCCCGGGACCACCGGCTGCTCCGCCGTGCACCCACGGCTTCTGATTGGTATTGGTATTACTGGTTTTATTTCTTCTCTATGGTTGATTATCAAATTAAAAAAAACGGAAAATAACCGATTATATGGTTGAGAGCGCCTGTTTTAATCTTCGGGATTGAAAGAAAGAAGCTGATTAAAGGGGACCTAAACTAAATGGTTGAGATGGGCCTATCTTATCATTGTGATCTGTTACGTGATTTTATCTCACTGGGTGAAGGATTATACATTGAATTAAAAGGAGTGTTGAGCACTGGTGCTGGTATGTAAAAGAAGCTATTTGGACTTTTTAAAGGAGCACTGGTCAATAATAAAAATCCATATAAATATGCTGGATGGCGGGAGGAGGGGGACACTTATACACCCGGAATCAAGAAATATCCAACCAGGCTTGTTTTTAATTTTATTCCTACCAGGAGAAGAAAACTACAAGCTTGGCCGGAGTTTTATCAGTTCGGTTGTATAAGTGACCCCTCATCTCATTAGCCGACGTGTTTTTATATAGGAGTATGATATAGACTTTTCTATAATTGATTAATTGATGAACTGATGTGACTAAGGTTATATACTCCTTGCGTTTATTTGATTAATTTGAGCACACATTTAAATGTGGTTAAATTTAATATGTTACTATTTATAATAATGTATATTCTTGGTGTGCCACACACCCCGCTTCACTTCTTGAATATTCATTACTTCATGGGTTAATCACCTGCAGGTGACGTAGTGCAGAGAGGAAGTCTTGTAACGAGCCCCACCTTCCGGCCTATATATACCTGGTACCTCCCTTCAATCACCAGTATTTTTCTCTCTGCTTGACAAACAGAGGTTGGAAGTTTCCTGCTTACAGGTAGGTCGGGGCTTACCCCGCCACCCCCCTTTTGGTCTATTTCTGCCCGGTTTGAGTTGTATACCTCTATGGTGGATAGGAAGCCTCCCAGCCTAGGCTGCTCACCGGGTAATTGGTAGACGGCACTATTGGTGCCTAGGAGCTTATCTCCTCCGCTCGTCCCCCTCCTTTGGGGGCAATGCGGCAATCCGGCATGGTGATCCGGAAATGGGATGCCCCTGTCCCGAGGGTCCCCGTAGCCCCTTACTCTCCCGTTTCGGTCCCTTCTCCCTTCACTGGGGGGGGGGGGTGTATGAGGGTGTGCTTTAGTAGGTGTGTTTCACTTGTATCACTGCATGTTAACATATGTGTCATGTTTATGCATTCACTGTAGCATGTGTATATTTTTGGGTCTGCTTTAAGGGCAGGCTGCGCTGGGTAAAGGCTGGCCACTTCTCTTGCAGTTTGTTGCTTGGTGGCCCCCTACCCCCTCCCCCCTCTCCTCGCCTGGCATTCATGTTTGCATTGTACAGCACCATGTGGTTTTTTACCCTCCCCCCTCCGCCGCCTGGGCGCACGTGTTGTGGCCCAGCTGTAAGTGATTCCAGCTGATCGGCGTAGGGGGGGGGGGGGGGGGCGGGTCCCGCTGACGCGCGGCGCCGACGTCATGCCGCGTCTGCGGCGGGCCCAGCGTTTTGCTTCCTTCAATGCAGGAAGTCGCATGGGCGCACGGCCGCACTTTGTCTTCCATGCTCGCTGCTGGCTGCAGTCTTGTTCCGGCTGCTGCCTTCGCTGACCAGGTAAGCGGCCCCTCCCGTTGGGGCCGCTAAATGGGGAATGCATTCCTTGCAGTAATATAGTGGGGAGTCACTCTGTTAAGGGGGCGTGATTTAAGGGCACTTTGGTGCCATGCTTATACGTTTGTTTATACACATGTGAGGATCTGATGGGTTTTCCTTGCAGATCCTGGGATCCCTGCTTATGGTGGCTCTCCGGCTCTTTGTGCCTGGCTAATTATTGGGATATCTTTGTGAATGTATATATACATAGGCTATATATAAATATATATATAGAGTTCTTTAAAGGGGACCTTAACTTAAAAAAAAAAAAAAATTTTATTAAAAAAAAAAAAAAAAAAAAAAAGAAAAAATCCTCCCTTCCAGGACATTACTAATAAAGGGGCATCCCGGGTTGGCTTATGCCTTAAAAGTCCCAGTATTGCGAATACCATAAATCACCATATTGAGGCTTCCGTAATTTCCGGAAACGGTTCTGTGAGCCGTTTGGGGGGTGCGTAGGTTTTAGGGTTCCACTCCCAGCTGATGATGTCTTTATTTGCATCCCTTGTGCAAAACAGACTGTTGCGCGCCTGTCCGTTGCTTCGGCTGCGGGGCCATCGCATCCTTCATCTTCTCCTACCTCTCCCTCCCTATTTCCGGACCCCGCATGACACTGTCAAAAGTGGGGATTCGCATTCCGAGGTGGCAGTACAGCCCAGCCCCCGGAAAGTAATGCCCGTTAAAGCAGCGTTTAAGGCCGCTGCAAAACGAAGGCACCTGACTCCGGTACCTTCGGCTCCACAGGGCCAGTTTTTGTGTACCTGTGGAATGGTCCGATGGATCCCCAGACGAGGATGAATTCCAGTCTGAGTCAGATGAGCCGACAGGTCAGCTTGTGGCTGATGAGATTGGCGATTGGTCAGAGGGGGTTGTTTTGGACACCCCCTCTATTCTGGATCAAATGTTTAAAATTTTGAGTTTAGATACGCCTGAGGCGGCCGCCCCGCCAAGGGGTCGGTTGTTTAAAGAGCCTCAGCCGCGTTTGGTTTTTCCCCAGACAACACCTCTTTGAGAGGGTGGTTCTTAAGGAATGGGAACATTCCACGCGGTTATCTGGAATTTCTTCCAGTTGGCCATTGTGCTAATGATTTGTTGACTATAAGAGCACAAGGGGGCATATGCTAATTGCATTTATTGAGGCCTACGGCCACACCTCCCTGAATGCGCCCGATCTCGTCTGATCTTGGAGGCTAAGCAGTGTCGGGCCTGGTCAGTACTTGGATGGGAGACCGCCTGGGGTTACCCCTGTACTAGGGCTCTCCAGCTCGGCTATGGTACAATCTGCTGAGACCACTGTCCCCAAAGATGGGGAAGATCGTCTGATTGACCAAATACGCTCGACATGGTTTTAATCTATTCCGGGTCAGCATTGCGCCCGGTATGTGCTTCAGCCCTTCTGCTATTGGCAATTTAATCCTTAATTCAAGGGCTATAGGAGGATCTTAATCCCGCTTGCAAACAGTTCACTGCGCTTAAGCAGTGTGAATCTTTTGTGGCTTATGTCCGGGCTGCTCAGGACGATGCGCTGACTATGAGTAGCAGGGCGGCAACTATGCTGGTGGCTATTTCGCAGGTCAGTATGGCTGCGTCAGTGGTCAGCTGACACGGCTTCCAAAAAGGGGTGCTCACAGCTCTCCCCTTTTTGGGGTTGCGTCTGTTCGAGGAGAAAATTGATTCTGTCGCAAAGGGTGGTAAGATGCCACAACACAAGAGGCCCCGTGGTCCCTTCAGGGGAACAAGTTCCGGTAGGCCTTCCTTTCGAGGATTCAGAGCGGGCAGGGGTGCGTCCTTTCCCGCTACCTGTGGCGCAGGTTGGACTCGGGAGGGGCCGTGGCCGGCCCACTCAGTCCTGGGGCACCAAGCCCAAAAACCTGCTGATAAGCTCACTCAGCAATGAGGGGCTGCCCTCACCCGTGCGGGTGGGGGGGGACTATTGCGACACTTCTACCATTGGAACCAAGTGGTTCCAGGCAGATGGATCCAGGAGGTAGTGTCGCCCGGTTACGACCGGAAATTCGAGTCTCACCCTCCTTCACGGTCCGTTCATGGGTCGGTTCATCCTGGCCTGAACTCTCATCAAGACAGAGTGTGTCTTTCTTTTGCCAAATTCACATGAGAACGCTTCAGCTATTTCTGTTAGCGTGTTAGGATCAGCAACCTCTGTCGCTGGATCAGTCCTTCCAGTTGTCCTCCCATGTACGGCAGTCCCTCCTGTGGTGCTTGGTCTCGACCAAATCTTGTGTAGGGCAGGCTTTTCCTGACCCCCCTTTGGAAAATTGTCACCACGGACGCCAGTCTGTCGGGATGGGGCAGATTCTGGAAGGAGCTGCGGTCTCAGGGGCAGTGGAGAGCTTAAAGGCCCCACTGTCCCATCAATATTCTGAATCTGAGAACCATCCGTCAGGTGCTTGCTCTCCTGACTCAGTACGTGCTGGGCCTTTTGGTCCAGATGTGTTCAGACAATCGATCAGCGGTTGCTTATGTTGGTCTTCAGGGTAGGACGCGCAGTCTGAGTACTCTCAGAGTGGTGTCCCTGATCCGGACATGGGCAGTGTTCCATGTTCCCTGTCTCTCGGCGGTTCACATTCCAGTGGTGATGAAACAGGTAGTGGGCCGGTTGAGCAAGGGCTCTCCCCGCCTGGAAGAATAGGTTCTCCATCCTCGGGTGGTTCGCCTACTGTGTCTCCAATGGGAGACCCCGGAGGTGGACTTGTTGGCCCCTCATCACTATCACAGGTTCCCGAACTTCGTGTCGCTCTCCCAGGATCCTCTGGCTCTGGCAGTGGACGCCATGTCCCTGATCTGGGGCGTTCTAGGATTTCTATACCTGTTTCCTCCGATGCCCATGCTGGGCAGGGTTCTTCAGAAGTTGGCTCTGGAAAGGGTGTACGCCGTTCTCGTGGCCCCAAGGTGGCCAAGACGAGTGAGGTTCACAGACATCATTCGGCTGGCAGTGGACCAGTTCGTTCTGCCTATTCGGCCCGATCCGCTCACTCAGGGTCAATTGGGTTACCCCATTTTACCAGCGCTGGGTTTGATGGCCTGGCTGCTGAAACCTCCATCCTGAAGGAGGAGGGTCTTTCTGATTCAGTCATTTAAGACTCTGATCAGTGCCCGGAAGAGGTCTTCTTCCATCACCTACTATAGGACTTGGAAAGCCTATATCGCTTGGTGTGAGATAAGATTTTTCCTTGTAGGGTCTTTTCGCTCTCCAGGTTTTACAATCAGGGCTGGACTCCAGATAAGTATCCGGGTCGAGCATACAGCACAACATGCACGGACGTGTATTGCTGGGCGGGCTCCTTTAGATCTGCCCTGGATGGTTACCAGGCAGACCAGCGGATTACATCTAAGCTGAGAGAGCGGACCCCAAGCCTGTGTTTCTGCTTCCCTTATCATTGAGGGATAGGGAACCTCGCAGCATAGCGCAGACGCCATTCCTTCATAATTGGCGAACGGAGCACTAACTAACTTGGGATATCTAAACCTGTCCATCCAGCATCAATTTTGGGATTGTGCACCTGGACATGAGGCTTTTGGTAATAATCTAACGGGCCTGGATGGGCTGATCAAGTGCCCTTAAGTGCGGTTTGGTACTGAAGAAGCCCCCTAGTGGGGGTGGAACTAGTTTTACCGCTTATTACATGATATTACTCACCGCTATGATTTGGGCAAGTGAATCATTGAGCAAGTTTTATTGTCTGTAAGGTACAATATGTCCAATTGTATTAGTAATAACCTGCGCATTGGCAAGTAAGACAGTTGACAACTGTTAAAAAAAAAAAAAAATTTTTGGTAGTACAATGATGATTACATTTGCATTGTGGAATTCATTGGTTGTATTTTAACTAGAATAAATTAATGTACTTGATTCTTATAAGGTGTAATAGTCAATTTTACTTCAGGCGTGGTCACACTTTGAGTTCCCACAAACATTGGGTCG
This sequence comes from Gastrophryne carolinensis, assembly GCA_027917425.1. Taxonomy (NCBI): domain Eukaryota; kingdom Metazoa; phylum Chordata; class Amphibia; order Anura; family Microhylidae; genus Gastrophryne; species Gastrophryne carolinensis. Next base: position 22,603,066 of record CM051244.1, read on the forward strand.
GTTCATACCCAGAAATACCTCTGGTATACTCCAGCTAAGTACGTTGAAAGGGCAGGTTTCTGCCTTATCTATCTTTTTTTCAGAAGCGTGTTGCGCTTAAGTCTTTAGTTAAGACTTTTTTCCAGGGGGTTACGCATGTGCGGCCTCCCAGGAAACCATTACTCCCGGTTTGGGATTTGAATTTGGTTCTTTCTGCTCTTCAGGCTCCTCCCTTTGAGCCTTTGCAAGATATTGCTTTGTCTACCCTGACTCAGAAGATGGTCTTCTTGGTAGCGATCACTTCGGTCCGGCGTGTCTCGGATTTGGCGGCCTTGTCTATCCAGGCGCCTTACTTCGAGAGGCATCAGGATAAAGTGGTTTTTCGGTTCAAGCCAGACTTTCTTCCTAAGGTTGTTTCTGGTTTTCATTTGAACCAAGATATTGTTCTTCCCTCCTTGTGTCCTAATCCTAAGAATGACAAAGAGAGGGTTCTGCATTGTTTGAATACGCTGTGTTAAGTACTACTTGGTTATCACGTCTCCTTTTCGTAAGACGGATTCCTTTTTTGTTATGCCCCATGGGCCTAAGAAGGGTTTGGCACCAGCCAAATCTGCCATTAGCTAATGGATACGTCAGGCCGTTACTGCGGCCTATTCTGCTAAGGGGAAAGTTCCCCCTTTTCGTATCACTGCTCATTCTACTCGCGCCATTGGGGCGTCTTGGGCTTTTCAGCACCAAGCTTCTGTTGAACAGGTTTGTAAGGCCGCCACTTGGTCTTCTGTTCACACTTTTTCTAAGTTTTACAAAGTTGATGTGCGAGCCTCAGCGAATGCTGGTTTTGGCCGCATAGTTCTGCAGACTGCAGTCATTTCAGTTATGCTTCACCTGGCCTTGAGATGCCCTTCCCTTGTGGACACTGCTTTTGGATGTCCCATGAAGTAATGAATATTCAAGAAGTGAAGCGGGGTGTGTGGCACACCAAGAATAATACCATTTTGTGAGTACTCACCTGAAAAATGGATATTGTTGGTGTGCCACACACCCCGCTTCACACCCGCCCTTTTCGGTATTACCGAAGCCTTTATATGGTGAAGCCTTTTTATATCTAAATTTAATTTTTTGAGGTTACTGGTGGAATACTGGTACCTTGTATTACTGCTTTGTTGATTATACTGGTGATTGAAGGGAGGTACCAGGTATATATAGGCCGGAAGGTGGGGCTCGTTACAAGACTTCCTCTCTGCACTACGTCACCTGCAGGTGATTAACCCATGAAGTAATGAATATTCAAGAAGTGAAGCGGGGTGTGTGGCACACCAACAATATCCATTTTTCAGGTGAGTACTCACAAAATGGTATTTTTCCAAGTCTACAGCACGGCCTGTTTCATTTCAATCATTACTTGTGGTATTCCGCCACAAGGTGGCGCAGTTGACTGCAGAAGACTTGTGGCTCCTCCGGCCCTATAAATAGCCAGGAATCACCCATAGACCCCCAGTGTCCCAGCCTTGGCTGTCGGATCGGGTGACGGTAGGGGAGCACCTGGGTCGGGTGCTCGGTGAGCGTTGCTCCAGGCCGCAGACCCTATACACCAAAGGGTAGCCGGCCATAGGCTTTTTATGGTGAGCCTGCTGAGGGATGGAAGAACCCCACTGCTGCCTGTTTAGTGTAGGTGAGTTGTGTTTACTTAGGGATGGTTATGTGCTTTGCCAGTCCTTTCCCTTTCCTCTTATGCCTCCCTCCCCCCCCCCGGTCCCTCTGAGCCGGTGCGGTTCCTGCCGCTGCCAGCCCTCTTCTCCGCTCCCCCTCTCCCCGGCGTGGCGTTGTCGGGGGGGGGGTGGCGGTGGTTGGCGGAATACCCAGAAGTAATGATTGAAATGAAACAGGCCGTGCTGTACACAGTAAAATCAATTCTACAGGTGAGTAATCACAGAATTGTATTTTTAGTGCAGTTTTAGTAGGAATTATTGTTCCCGTTTCTGAGAGACTGTCTCTTACCAAGATATGATAGGATCTGTTACTGTTTCAGCAGAAACTGTTTCTGCTGTGTCCTGAAATAATGCTGTGACTAGCAGAGGCTTTCTCTTACAAAGAGCTGAAAGGATCTGTGACTGTTACAGCAGCAACATGGTTTCTGCTGTGTCCTGAAATAGCACCATGACTAGCAAAGGCTTTCTCTTACAAAGAACTAAAATGGTGTTAATATTAACTGTTTCTTATTATATTAACACTGTTTCTGCTGTGTCATAAAATAGCAGTGACTAGCAGAGACTGTCTCTTACAAAGATATGATAGGATCTCTTATTATTTCAACAGAAACACGGTTTCTGCTGTGTCCTGCGATAACACAGTGACTAGCAGAAGCTTTCTCTTACAAAGACGCTGCTTTGTCCTGAAATAACACTCTAACAGAGGCAGTCTCTTACAGACAACTGATAGGATCTGTTACTATTACAGCAGCGCTGTTTCTGCTGTGTCATGAAATAACTCTGTGACTAGCAGAGACTTTCTTTTACAAAGAACTGTAAGGATCTGTGACTGTTACAGCTGAAACACCATTTCTGCTGCGTCCTGAAATAACTCTTGTCTCCTACGAAGAACTGATAGGATCTGTTACTATTACACTGTTTCTGCTGTGCCCTAAAAAAACTAGCAGAGACTTTCTCTTACAAAGAACTGAAAGTATCTGTGACTGTTACAGCTGAAACACTATTCCTGCTGCGTCCTGAAATAACTCTTGTGACTAGCAGAGGCTATTACAAAGAACTGATAGGATATGTTACTGTTACAGTTGAAACACTGTTTCTTCTGTGTCCTAAAATAACTTTGACTAGCAGAGGCTTTCTCTTACAAAGAACTAAAAGGATCTGTTAATAATAACTGCAGTAACACTGTTTCTGCTGTGTCATGAAATAACATTGACTAGCAGAGACTGTCTCTTACAACTATATGATAGGGTCTGTTACTATTTCAGCTGTGTCCTAAAATAACAGTGACTAGCAGAGGCTTTCTCTTACAAAGAACTAAAAGGATGTGTTAATATTAACCGCAGAAACATGGTTTCTGCTGTGTCCTTAAATAACTGTTACTGTTACAGCTAAATCACTGTTTCTGCCTAGTAGAGGCATGCTCTTACAAAGAACTGATAGGATCTGTTACTATTGTAGCGGAACATGGTTTCTGCTGTGTCCTGAAATAACACTGTGACTAGCAGAGACGCTCTATTACTGAAAACTGAAAGCGTCTGACTGTTACAGAATGAAAATGGCACATATTGAAATTACACTGTGACTAGCAGAGACCGTCTCTCTTATAAAGATATGATAGGATCTGTTACTGATACAGCAGAAACACTGTTTATGCTGTGTCCTGAAATAACACCGTGACTAGACTTTCTCGAACAAAGAACTAAAAGGATCTGTTGTTATCAACAGCAGTTGAAACAGTGTTTCTGCTGTAACGCCGTGACTAGCAGAGGCTTTCCATTACTGAGAACTGAAACGATCTGTGACTGTTACAGCTGAATCACTGTTATGTCATGAAATAACACAGACTAGCAGAGACATTCTTTTACAAGGAACTGAAAGGATCTGTTGCTATTAAAGCTGAAACACTATTTCTGCTGTGTCCTGAAATAACACTGTGACTAGCAGAGATGTTCTATTACTGAAAACTGAAAGCGTCTGACTGTTACAGAATGAAAATAGCACATATTGAAATGACACTGTGACTAGCAGAGACTGTCTCTTATAAAGATATGATAGGATCTGTTACTGATACAGCAGAAACACTGTTTATGCTGTGTCCTGAAATAACGCCGTGACTAGCAGAGGCTTTCCGTTACTGAGAACTGAAAGATCTGTGACTGTTACAGCTGAATCACTGTTATGTCATGAAATAACACCGACTAGCAGAGACATTCTTTTACAAGGAACTGAAAGGATCTGTTGCTATTAAAGCTGAAACACTATTTCCGCTGTGTCCTGAAATAACACCGTGACTAGCAGACTTTCTCGAACAAAGAACTAAAATGATCAGTTGTTATCAACAGCAGTTGAAACAGTGTTTCTGCTGTAATAGTAACATATCCTATTGGTTCTTTGTAAGAGAACGCCTCTGGTAGTCACTGTGTTATTTTAGGACACAGCAGAAACCATGTTTCTGCTGTAAGTCATAGATCATTTGAGCTCTTTGTTAGAGAAAATAATCACTGTGTTATTTCATGACACAGTGGAGACTGTCTCTGTTGAAATAGTAGCAGATCCTATCATATTTTTGTAAGAGACTCTTTTTCTGAGTCATGACATAACACTGACTAGCAGAGACTTTCTCTTACTAAGAACTGGAAGAATCCATGACTGATACAGCTGAATCACTGTTTCTGCTGTGTCCTGAAATAACTGAAATATTTATTTACAGTTTAGACATACTTAAACTTTTTGTGATTGACCCTTTAATCTTTTCCTCCATATTGTTACTGTTGTCTTTTATATATATATATATATATATATATATATATATATATATATGTATATCTCTGTTTATTTAATCGCATTTCTTCTCTTTTCTCCTCCCAGCCGGATTCTGACTCCACCAAACATTCCACTCCATCTAACAGCTCGAACCCGAGCGGGCCGCCGAGCCCCAACTCTCCGCACAGGAACCAGCTGACGCTGGACGGCCTGGACCAGTCGGCGTGCGACGCGTAGCGCAGCGCGCGCTCCTTCTCCTCCCTCCGCAGCGAGATGTGAGCTTAGTACACGGTCTCCACACACGATAGTGCCAAGACGTGTTGCACAGCCAGCCCCTCCCCCTTCTTATTGTAGATAACTTTAAACGTTAAAAAAAACAAAAAAACACAAAGGGTTTAATATATGTGATCAAGCTTTTATATGCAAATTAGCTCCTCGCCGTTTCTAATAGCCAATCCGCTCTTACGTGTGACACTACAGAGACGTCGCCATAGGATGTTACCCATTGTCTGTCCTGAGTCTCCCTTTTTGCAGCTTGCGGCTCCGCCCCTGTTGAGGGAGGGTGGAGGGGACAACACGTCCCAGCATGCCCTGCCGGCTGCAGAGGACTTCCCTTGTGTATGATGCTGCTAGGTTCTGGGACACACCTAAAAAGCTGCTAGCAGAAAGACTTACCGGTATCGGCAGCGCCAGGTTTCGGTAGGAAAAGGTAAGCCTTAGCTTAGGAGTGTTTCTATAGGAACGTAGAGCCGCGACTGGCGACCAATCAGTGTTATAGGAAGCCGGCCAATCAGAGCTGTGGACTATAAGTCCCAGCATACCCTGCCTGAGGAATCATGTATATAGGAAAGGCAGGGCTGAGGGGGGGCAATGCTTCTGGGGCCCCCCTCTACTTTTATGAGGAACCTACAAGTCCCTGCTGACCAGTAAGAGAGGCGGGGCAATGTTTGGGGCTCCGCCTATTCCTATCCGGCTGCTCGGGATCGCTCAGCACCATTTCGAGCTAGTCTCCCCCCCCAGAGGGTGCAACTACCCATCATGCTCGCCAACTAGATCATGTGTGTATGCAGGGCGGAGCTCCCGAGGTGGGCGGAGCTAGCTTCTTGCATTAGGACTACAAGCCTGGCATCGTGGAAGGCTGGAAAACATAACCTTCTATCAGTATTTTTAGTGACAAAAATATGACGGTCGCTTTAAGATCGTGCCATTGGGTGCAGTTTGCTGCTTAAAGGGTAACTCCACCTTCCTGGCAGGGTTATTGGCGGTGATCACCTGTTACTATGGAGGGCCCCTCCCCCTCAACTCCGCTGGTCATGTGACCACTCTCTTGTCTGGTTTTCCTAAGACTAGCAGGAAAGGTCATGGGCACACGCCTGTGTTAAATTCCGTTAGCCACACCTCCATAGAAAGTCATAGGCAAGCCCCTGTAATACATGACTGCCTTTAGCCACACCTCCACAGAAAGTCATAGGCATGCCCCTGTAATACATGACTGCCTTTAGCCACACCCCTATAGTAAATCATAGGCAAGCCCCTGTAATACATGACTGCCTTTAGCCACACCCCTATAGTAAATCATAGGCAAGCCCCTGTAATACATGACTGCCTTTAGCCACACCTCTTATAGAGTCATAGGCACGCCCCTGTTGACTGCCTTTAGCCACACCTATAGCAGAAGAGGTCACGCCCCCTGTGCCAATATACCCGCTGCTCCCAGCAGTGATTGGTCTTCAGCTGAAGCCAGTGAGAGAAAGTCAAGAAGAGCCGACACTAGATAGGTCCAATGGCTGACCGTTACCATAGGAATAGTCCCGCCTTCTCTCCTGAATGGTCAGAAAACTGGAGTTACACTTTAGACATGACCCTTTGACATTTTTTAACTTGTTTTATGTCTTCTTAAAGTATACAGCTGTCGCATCCATGGCGGCGGCCATTTTGCCATAGACCCGCCCCCTAGTACAGGGATTGGTTGCTTCCAAGTAAAGGATCGAGGTTCCGTTCTACTGGGACATGTTGTGCCAATCATTAATGATTAATGATGATTAATAAAGTCGTGTGACCGCTGGCAACCCGAACGCTTCCCGTGATTGTCAGTCATATAAAGGGGAAGTAATGACAAGTCACCACTTCCTCATTTACTATGGCAGCCAGTCATGTGACCGCTGGCAACCCGAACGCTTCCCGCGATTGGCAGTCATATAAAGGGGAAGTAATGACAAGTCACCACTTCCTCATTTACTATGGCAGCCAGTCATGTGGCCGCTGGCAACCCGAAGCGTTTGGGTTGCCGCGCATGCGCTGTGAGATTGGTTCTCAAGGCGAGTATCTGTGGAAATCAGGGGGCGTCACACCGCGGGGCATCCCGTATCTGCATATAGGGGCTATTACGCCGGCCCTGGAGTCTATAGATTCTAGTGCTGGATGTGACGGGTAACGGTCCGCTTTAAGGATTGCTACACCTGCAGGTCCAATGCTGCGACTTTATAGTAATGTTTAGTCCCGCTTTTGTGGGGGTCACACTTTCCCTTTAAGAGTTTGTACCCTCCCCATGTTTTTATCAAAATAAACAACCCCCTGATTTTTATCTTCCTGAATGTCGGGATCGTTTGGGTCCTTTTTAAAGTTTCCCTCTGTGTCCACTTATTTATGTCACATCCTCTGTGAGTAGATTTTACCTGTCCTCTCTCTCTCGCACTCTCCACCAATCCCGCGGCCAATCAGATTTCAGCTGCTCGGTTGTGGGCGGGGCAGTGAACAATGACTTCTGATTGGCTCGGGGCACTAGACTGCATTTCAGCCTATGAAATAAAAGCTGCCGCTTCCTGCCTTCTCGTTACTGGTCACAGCCGGTGCTTCGGTTAAAGGGGACCTCTAATGAAAGACTCGCCAAAGGGCCGCCGTACTGCACAGCTGGTTTAAAGTGGACCAAAACCCAGAATTTTGACTATACTGGGTTTTGGTCCTTGTCCCCGGGGGGCGCCCTGCTGTGTGAACCCCCCCAGATCACCCGATTTAACTCGCCTTTTCCCGGTCCTACGGCACATTCGTGGCCGCTCGTCCAATCAGCTCACCCGGAGATGCTGATGTCACACCCTCAAAGCTGTACTCACCTCCTTGCAGCTGCTGCCAGTGAGGATTTGGGTCAGCTTTAAAAAAAAAATTGTGTATAGTTCTGCTTATGTCTCTAGAATGGCGGCATTTTGATCAGTGGGAGTCACTGCAACATTATTATACACAACCCAAAAGCCCCTCCCCCTCCAATATAGACACCCTACCTCTCCTGCCCCCCTCCAATAAAGACACCCTACCTCTCCTGCCCCCCCTCCAATAAAGACACCCTACCTCTCCTGCCCCCCCTCCAATAAAGACACCCTACCTCTCCTGCCCCCCCTCCAATATAGACACCCTACCTCTCCTGCCCTGCCCCCCCCCCTCCAATATAGACACCCTACCTCTCCTGCCCCCCCCCTTCCAATATAGACACCCTACCTCTCCTGCCCCTCCCCCATACACCTCCCAGAGTCCCCCTTTAAATCGAAGCTGTGCTGTGGATCTAGCGGGGAGATCTCTCCTGTGGGCAGGTGGCAGCCGATCCGGTTGGGGGTGGAGTCGGGGGGGCCCCCTTTTTATTTTCCCCGGAGGTGGTGTGACACTCGCGTGCCTTTTGTGCCAATCTCCTGACAGTGGGATTGTCATTGCCGGCTCCTCGGGGGCGGAGTCTGTGACCCGTATATTTCTCTGAGACACTGTATAGGACTTGCACTTATTTTTAGGTTTTAAACAGACGTGGTGATCTGGTCTCCCGCGCGGTGACGGCGGGTGGGCGGAGCAACGAGGGTCTGTGGGAGGGGCCCCAAACTACTGTTTTGGGGAGGGAGGGGGATCTGGAAAATTTGTGTTTATTTTTTTTTTTTCCTTTTTGTTTTTATGTCGTCTTTGTAATTATAAATTGTAAGAACTTTTTTTTTTTTTTAAACTATGTGACCTGTTAATAAATCAGCGTTTGGGCAGTTCTGTGTTTTTGTGTCGGTTTGTCGCGCCACTTTACCCCCCCCCCCCAGGCCACGCCCCCCTGGCACTGGGCCTAATGACACCCGTAGCATTTCTGCTTAACATTACATTTTTTTTGTGTTCTTTAACCCTTCTCTATCCAAAGCTTAAAGTGGACCTTCACCCTGAATAGGAGTCTATTTTGTATGTTTCCAACCTGTACATACAGATTGCTCACATTAATACGGACCATCACCATGAATAAGAGCCTATCTTGTATGTTTCCCCCCTGTACATACAGATTGCTCACATTAATCCGGACCATCACCCTGAATAAGAGATTATCTTATATGTTTCCCCCCCCACCCTGTACATACAGATTGCTCACATTAAAAATCATCCTACCTGCATGTACTGCATTTTCTGAGCCTTTAAACATCCAAGATGGCGGCCCATGGAGTCTCGGGTTGCCTGCAGGCAGGAAGTGTCTTCTGACTGTGCCGCTTTGCATTCTGGGATTGCTGTCCTTTTCCTGACCCCAGCTTTACTCTGTCTGTACAAAGCACAGCTATAACCCCCCCCCCCCTCCTTTCCTTAGTATGTGATGCTTCTAAGGCAAGATGGCGGCGTCCTGAACAGATTTGCAGCCCAGCGGGGAAAGAATAAAAAGTAAGTGACTAAAAACCTAAAATATATTACATTTAGATGCTGGGGAATCGTTTTTCTAAGGGTTTGGGCTTTTCACTAAATGATGCTGAAGGTCCAGTTTAAGTGGAGTTATTAGGTGTTACTAGCTGCCCGTGTCCGTAAGTGGCAGGCAATGGGAGTGCAGCCACCTGCCTCTATTTAAAGTGGACCAAAACCCACATTTTTAACTAGCATCCCCGGAATCGCTCCTCCCATGAAGAGCACCTTTGGCCAATTTTCACTGCTCCTGCTTCACTCTAATCCCAGATAACGGCGCCTGTTTTAGCTGTAAAGCTCCGCCTCCTCTGTTCATTGCCACTGCTGTGTGGGGTAATGATGTCCTTGCCACACCTATACAATGACCGATCACCTGCCATCTTACATAGAGAGACGGCAAAAAAATAAAGGGTTCCAGGACGATTCGAAAAGCACAAATATCGATTTCTAGTTCTACACCCAAAGAAGAGAGTATTGGCAGGGGTTTTGGCCAAATGTATTATACAAGTTCAGTGGGTTTTGGTCCGCTTTAAGCCTTGCTTTTTCATTTACCTGTCAGCTTCGGTATCTACAATGTGAACTTGTTGACCAAAGGAGGAGCGTACAGTGCCCTTCACATGTAGGTACAGGGTGACCAGGAAAGCCTTCACCAACAGAACTGGGCTAGAAAGCTTACTTGTAGCTAAGTGCACACAAAGAGACAATACAGTTTGGCATAATAATGTTTCTGTGCTTGGGCCCTGAATGTAAGCTGGTAAATACTTGCATATAAATGTGGGGTGGGCCCCAGGCATCCCAGTCAGACACGGTGTAGGGTTAGGATTCCCCCACATACCGGTCCGGGGGCTGCTACCTGCACTTCAGACTTCCTGTGTTTCGGTGGTTATCATTTATTGCTGTCCGAATCGAGAAAGCCAATCGGCTGACTAGCAAAACATCCACAAGTAAATAACAAGTCCCAGATAATGAAAATCCCAGTTATTCCATTTCATAATTCATCTCGACCACATGGAGAGAAGGCTCCACCCCCTGGTCCAAGGGGTTACATAGGTGTCTTTACAAAGGCTGAGGTAGACAGGGAGGGGCGGGGCTTTTAAACTCAGTTTGTTTACTCCCAGGGGGTGGAGCCTACTCTCTCCATGTGGTCAGCCTGAAGTATTCATCAAAAAGCAGTTACCGGTAAGTCTAACGGGGATTTTTTTTCCACTTTTAAAATGAGACCAAGACCTTGAATATTTTTGCGGTAAAAACATTCCCTGTAGATGAAGAAAAAGCCAGACAATGTCACTGTTGCTGAATCACCAACCAGGAAAACTGTGGAAGTCATTGGCATTAAGGGCGGCGCCAGCAGGCGGCAAACCTGGTCAGGTGCTGGGGCCCCCTTGGCCAGAGATTCCACTTTCAATGGCCAATGTCTCGGCTGGGCATCGATGTCCCGTCCTCTGCTTCTTGGCCGCCAATGAGTGACTTTCATTGTCTTCCTCACTGGTGATTCAGCAACAGTGAAATTCTCAGGCAAGAGAATTTTTTATTCTAAGCAGACAGCACGTCCTGCTCCAGACATAGTCCTTACATGTGGGTATACCTCCGCCTTCAGCGCCGTGCACTGCAGAACATGAAGAAAACAAGCTCCTCCCGGCCCTACATATACCAGAGGACCTCCCACAAATCCCCAGATTTCTCTGCAGTGCTTGAACTGCGAAGACATGAAGTATCACGCTCTCGCAGGCGAGCGGGGCTTTACAGCCCGAGGCCCTGCGGGACTATTTCCACCCGTCCTCGTTGTGAACTAATGCCTCCCAGCCTGGGCTGCGTTGGGTCGGGTGAAGGTAGGCAGCACCTAGTGTGCTTATGGAGCTAGACTCCACCGCAATCCCCCACCATAGGGTAGGCGGTTAAGGCGTATGGTGAGCCTTCAATTGGATGCCCCTCCCGCACTAGTGCCCCTCGCCCGGTGTAGCGGTGAACCCAGTATATTCTTGGTGTGCCACACACCCTGCTTCACCTTTAATTCTTCACGACTTGGTTGCTCACCACCAGGTGACGCTGTGCAGAGAGGAAGTCTTGTAACGAGCCCCCTTCCGGCCTATATATACCTGGTACCTCCCATTTATCACCAGTGTTTTTCTCTCTGCTTGACGACAAGACAGAAGATTGAAGTCTCCTGCTTACAGGTAGCCGGGGTCTTACCCCGTCACCCCTTTTTGGTCTATTTCTGCCCGGTTTTGATTGTACCTTTGTGGTGGAATGGCAGCCTCCCAGCCTAGGCTGCTCACTGGGCAATTGGTAGATGGCACTATAGGTGCCTAGGAGCTTATCTCCTCCGCTCGACCCCCTCTTTTGGGGGCAATGCGGCTATCCGGCATGGAGATCCGGAAATGGGATGCCCCTGTCCCGAGGGTCCCCTTAGCCCCTTTTCTCCCGTTACGGTCCCTTCTCCCTTCACTATGGGGGGGGGGGGGGTAGAGGGATGTGTATTGTGTGTATGGTTTACTGTATGTTCATGTGTTTTGCTTATTTCAACGTTGTCAGGCTGCACCGCAAGTGAGTGCATATGGCCTGACTTTGATTCCTCCTTATATGGCAGTCTCTGTTTTGCGGGCTGCTGCTGCTGGCCTGTAGGGCCAGAGCTTTGGGTCAGCTTTAGGGGTGACCGGGGCGGGCTGTACGGTGTCAGGCTTGCTTATGGCTGCCTGCGTTTTGTTCACTTTATCCATCTCCCCTCCCCCCTCCGCTTTTCTCCTTTGTTTTAATCGGCCACTCCCGCCTTCGCTGACATTTGCTGCCTGTCCTCCACCACCTCTTTGGTCGGGTGCTGGGCTTTTGTAAGCCTTACAGGGGCAGGTAAGCGGCCTCACCTGGCGTGGGGCCGTCTATTTTTTTATGGCTGTTTATTTAAAAAGTAATATATTTAATGGAAAAATACTTATTAAAAAAAAAAAAAGAAAAATATATAAAGAGGAAAATCAGAGGCCAGTTTTCTTGCCTCTTCAAAGCACTTGGTGCTGTGTATGTATGTTATATTGCATGTTGCCATTGGTTTCTGGGGGTTTTACTGTTGGTTTGTTTCTTCCCCACAGATCCTGGGATTCCCTCAATTAGTAGCCTCCCGGTTCTATATTTACCTGGCTAGTCTCTTTTTCTCCTAAATTGGGACATATTTTTATATTTATATATATATACTTGTGTCCCTCCCGGGACATTAACATAAGGGGGCATCCCGGGTTGGCTTATGCCTTAAACCCTAAATTTTGCGAATACCATAAATCACCATATGGAGGCTTCCGATATTACCAGAAATTGTTCTTCTGGGCCATTTAGGGTGTGCGGAGGCTGTGGGCTCCCAGCTGATGATGTTTTTGTATGCATTCCTTGTGCAAAGCAGAGTATTGCGCGTCAGTCCATTGCTCCGGCTGCTGGCCCTTCGCAACTCCCATCATCCCCTACCCCTCCCTCCCTATTCCGGACCCCGCATGACATTGTCAAGAGTGGGGATTCGCAATCCGAGGTGGCGGCACGGTTGGCCAACCTCGAGAAAATAGTTTCCGTTAAAGCAGGGTTAAAGGCCACTGCGAAACGGAAGCACCTGACTCCTGTACCTCCGGCTTCACAGGATGATGTATGTGAGCCTGTGGATTGGTCCGATTGCTCCCTGGACGAGGAGGGAGAATTTTTGGTGGAGTCAGATGAGCCTGCAGATCAGCTTGAGGTTGATGCTATTGGCGATTTGTCTGCGGGGGGTTTTCGTGACACCCCCTCCATTCTTGCTCAAATGTTTAAAATTTTGAATTTAGATCCACCTGAGGCTGTCACCCTGCCAAAGGGTCAGTTGTTTAATGTCCCTCAGCCGCCTTTGGTTTTTCCCAGACACCACTTTGAGAAAATTGTGCTCAAGGAATGGGAACATCCCACGCGGTTAACTGGAATTCCTTCCAGTTGGGAGAAACGTTATCCCTTTCCGCCAGAATTGGTGAAGCTTTGGTCGGTTTCTCCTGACGTCGATACCCCTGTACTAGGGCTCTCCAGCACGGCTATGGTGCAGTCTGCTGAGACTACTGCCCTTAAGGATGGTGAGGATCGTCGGATTGACCAGTACGCTCGCCATGGTTTTAGTTACGCCGGGTCAGCGATGCGCCCGGTGTGTGCTTCAGCGCTTCTTCTATTGGCAGTTAGATCTGTAATTCAGGGTCTGTGTGTGGATCTTGATCCCACTTGCAAGGAGCTTATTGCTCTCAGGCAGTGTGAGTCTTTTGTTTCCTATGTTCTGTCCGCTCAGGACGATGCGCTGGCTATGAGTAGCAAGACAGCTGCAATGCTGGTGGCTATTCGTCGGGCAGTATGGCTGCGCCAGTGGTCGGCGGACGCAGCTTCTAAAAGGGTGCTCACAGCTCTCCCCTCTCAGTCCTGGGGCACCAAGCCCAAACCTGCTGATAAGCCCGCTCAGCAATGAGGGGCTGCCCTCACCCGTGCGGGTGGGGGGACGATTGCGACACTTCTCCCAGGTTTGGAACCAGAAGGTTCCGGACAGATGGATCCGGGAGGTAGTGTCGTCCGGTTACAAACTGGAGTTCGAGTCTCGCCCTCCTTCACGGTTCTTTCGGTCTCGGGTGCCCATCGATCCTTTGGCCGCGCAGGGGCTCCTGGCGTCGGTAAAGAATCTGTTAGAAATGGCGGTCATCCGGCCGGTACCGCGAGATGGGCCTCGGTTTCTACTCCAATCTTTTCGCAGTCCCCAAGAAAGACGGGTCAGTTCGTCCCGTCCTGGACCTGAAATTACTCAACAAGTTCATCCGTTTTCGGAAGTTTCGCATGGAAACTTTGCGAACGGCCGTCGGTTCCCTTCGGCAGGGGGACTTCATGACGTCCATAGACATCAAGGATGCTTATCTTCATGTTCCCATCTGCCACGCTCATCAACGTTTTCTTCGATTCGTGATGAAAGATCAGCATTTTCAATTCGTGGCACTTCCGTTTGGCCTTACCTCGGCTCCAAGAGTGTTCACCAAGGTGCTGGCAGGGGTGATGGCCATTTTCAGATCTCGGGGCATTCGTGTTGTACCTTATTTGGACGACCTTCTTATCATGGCTCCGTCACTCAATCAATCGGAGACAGACACCAGGATGGTGGTCTCCACGCTGGAAAGCTTTGGTTGGGTGATCAACTTCTCCAAGTCCTCCCTCGCACCGGCCAGGGTGGTGTCCTTTCTGGGGATGCAGTTGGACTCTCATCAACACAGAGTGTTTCTCCCCCAGTCCAAAATTCATCTGATTCAGGAGTTGGCTCGGGTCCTACTTACCAATCCTCGGCCGTCCATCCGTCTGGGGATGAGGCTGGTAGGGTTGATGGTTGCCTCCTTCGAGGCAGTTCCTATTGCTCAATTTCACACGAGGACGCTTCAGCTTTATCTGTTGGCGTCTTGGGACCGGCAGCCTCGGTCGCTGGATCAGCCCTTCCAGTTGTCCTCCCGGGTCCGGCAGTCCCTCCAGTGGTGGTTGGTCTCGACCAATCTCGTGAAGGGCAGGTCTTTCCTGACCCCCCTTTGGGAAATTGTCACCACGGACGCCAGTCTGTCGGGATGGGGCGGATTCTGGAAGGAGCTGCAGTTCCAGGGGCAGTGGGGGCCTCAAGAGGCCCACTTATCCATCAATATTCTGGAACTGAAAGCCATCCATCAGGTTCCTGCTCTCCTGACTCAACACGTTCTGGGCCTTCCGGTCCAGGTGCGTTCAGACAATCGAACAGCGGTTGCTTACATCAATCATCAGGGAGGGACTCGCAGTCTGAGTGCTCTCAGAGAGGTGTCCCTGATCCTGACCTGGGCAGAGGCCCATGTTCCTTGTCTCTCGGCGGTATACATTCCAGGAGTGGAGAACCAGGAAGCGGACCGGTTGAGCAGGGGCTCTCCCCGTCTGGGAGAATGGGCTCTCCATCCTCAGGTTTTTCGCTCACTGCGTCTCCGATGGGGGACACCGGAGGTGGACCTGTTTGCCTCTCGTCACAATCACAGGCTCCCGAACTTCGTGTCGCTCTCCCAGGATCCTCTGGCTCTGGCAGTGGACGCCATGTCCCTGAGCTGGGGGGATCTGGGGTTCCTGTACCTGTTTCCTCCGATACCCATGCTGGGCAAGGTGGTTCGGAAGTTGGCTCTGGAAAGGGTGTCCGCCATTCTCGTGGCCCCAAGGTGGCCAAGGCGAGTGTGGTTCGCAGACATCGTTCGGCTGGCAGTGGACCAGTTCGTTCTGCCTCTTCGGCCCGATCTGCTCACTCAGGGTCGGTTGTGTTACCCCAATTTACCAGCGCTGGGTTTGACGGCCTGGCTGCTGAAACCTCCATCTTGAAGCAGGAGGGTCTTTCTGACTCAGTCGTTATGACTCTGATCAGTGCCCGGAAGAGGTCTTCTTCTATCATCTACTATAGGACTTGGAAAGCCTATATCGTTTGGTGTGAGATAAGATCTTTTCCTTGTAGGGTCTTTTCGGTCTCCAGGATTCTGGAGTTTTTACAATCAGGGCTGGACTCTGGTCTTCAGCTAAGTACATTGAAAGGGCAAGTTTCTGCCTTATCTATCTTTTTTCAGAAGCGTTTTGCGCTTCATTCTTTAGTTAAAACTTTTTTCCAGGGGGTTACGCATGTGCGGCCTCCCAGGAAATCATTACTCCCGGTTTGGGATTTGAATTTGGTTCTTTCAGCTCTTCAGGCTCCTCCTTTTGAGCCTTTGCAAGATATTGGTTTGTCTACCCTGACTCAGAAGATTGTCTTCTTGGTAGCGATCACTTCGGTCCGGCGTGTCTCGGAGTTGGCAGCCTTGTCTATCCAGGCGCCTTACTTTGAGAGGCATCAGGATAAAGTGGTCTTTCGGTGCAAGCCAGACTTTCTTCCTAAGGTTGTTTCTGCTTTTCATTTGAACCAAGATATTGTTTTTCCCTCCTTGTGTCCTAATCCTAAGAATGACAAAGAGAGGGTTTTGCATTGTTTGGATGTAGTACGCTGTGTTAAGTACTACTTGATTATCACGTCTCCTTTTCGTAAGACGGATGCCTTTTTTGTTGTGCCCTGTGGGCCTAACAAGGGTTTGGCACCAGCCAAATCTTCTATTAGCAAATGGATACGCCAGGCCGTTATTGCGGCCTATTCTGCTAAGGGGAAAGTTCCCCCTTTTCGTATCACTGCTCATTCTACTCGCGCCGTTGGAGCGTCTTGGGCTTTTCAGCACCAAGCTTCTGTTGAACAAGTTTGTAAGGCCGCCACTTGGTCTTCTGTTCATACTTTTCTAAGTTTTACAAAGTTGATGTGCGGGCCTCAGCGGATGCTGTTTTTGGCCGCAAAGTGCTGCAGACTGCAGTCATTTAAGTTATGCTTCACCTGGCCTTGAGATGCCCATTACTTGTGGACACTGCTTTTGGATGTCCCAATCGTGAAGAATTAAAGGTGAAGCGGGGTGTGTGGCACACCAAGAATAATACCATTTTGTGAGTACTCACCTGAAAAATGGATATTGTTGGTGTGCCACACACCCCGCTTCACTCCCACCCTTTTTGGTATTCCGAATCCTTTATATGGTGAAGCTTTTATTTTTATTGATATTGATTTATTTGGAGGTTACCGTTAAAATACTGGTACCTTGTCTTTCTGCTTTTTAATACACTGGTGATAAATGGGAGGTACCAGGTATATATAGGCCGGAAGGGGGCTCGTTACAAGACTTCCTCTCTGCACAGCGTCACCTGGCGGTGAGTAGCCCAATCGTGAAGAATATTAAAGGTGAAGCGGGGTGTGTGGCACACCAACAATATCCATTTTTCAGGTGAGTACTCACAAAATGGTATTATTGGATCACCTTCCTCCCTAGATTCCCCCGTTAGTGGGGGAAAAAAGAGGGGGGGGGGGTCGTGTGTCCATCGGCTAATCCTTGCCCTAATCACACTAGTCAACCATTGTCTTAATTTGTCCTTGGAGCGCTTTCATTGTATTACTCGGCGCGTGCTTCGGTTTTATTCAATTGACGCTTGGTTCTATCACTGTATTCACCCTGTCAGATCTCTGAGGTGATGTCTCCCTGACAATATCTGTCGCTTCTGATTGGCTGCGCGCCTTCGAGCTTCACGCTCTCCGGAGGGGGGCATGGTTCAGTTTGGCGCGTTCCGCGTCATCGTCTGCTCTGGCCCGCCCTTCAAGGTTCGCTTGGCGCCATGTCCTTCTCACATGCGCGTGGTGAAGACGGTCCTCCCCTCGCTGTTCTGTAAGTGCCCTCATGGGCGATCCCTTTCCTAGCTTTTACTTCTTCGCGCTTGGCTCTGACATCCCTGTTCCCCTTGTGTCTTTCAGACCGCGGACTTCGGTGGCTTCTCCCGGCCCGGCCTGGAGTCCGGTCCAGAACCTTTTAACAAATCACTCCCACTTCCCAGCGGGTGTTTGGGGCATCCAGGGTTGCTTTACAGCGTCAATCCCTACTGGCATATTGAATATAATAATCACCATATGGAGGCATCTCAGGAGATCGTGAACGGGGTTCCTTCGGGACAAGCCCGTCTGTGTGTAGCTTGTGGGGTCACACCTAGCAGTGGTGACAATGTACCGGTCTGCGTCCCTTGTGCCCAGCAGGCGCTAGCTGGCCTCCCCACCTCTTCCGAGGCCGGGCCCGCGCCTCGCCTTGTTTCTCCTACTCCCCCAAGCCTGAGTCTAACCCCCAATACTAGCGGGGACTCTCATGCCGATTTTGCCGCTAGCGTGGAAAGTTTAGTCGCTGGCTCCTTGGCGCGCAAAATTACCGCTAAAAAGCGCCACTTGAATCCTGAAGCCACTATTCTTCCTGTGGAATCTGATGATTTACATTTGTCTTATGCACACTCCCCCTAAGAGGAAGGGGAACTGTTTTCTGACTTGGGGTCTTACGACGATGAGTCCAGGAGTCAGGATGAATCTGGTTCTGATCTTTGGTCCCAGGATGACATTGATAGATTGCTGGCCCAGATCTTTGATGTTTTATCCCTCTCTCCCCCGCCTGCGGCTCCTCGGCAAAGAGGTGACCTGTGCCATACCGCTAGGGTGCGGTTGGAGTTTCCTGAACAAACTCATTTCAATAATCTCGTCTTAAAGGAGTGGGAACATCCCAGCAAACTCCAGGGGGTTCCTAAGACTGTGGATAAGAAGTATCCATTCCCTGCTGACCTGATCAAGTGTTGGACATCGCCGCCCGAGGTCGATGCCCCGATCCTTGGTCTGTCCAATACCTCTATTATGCACTCCTCTGACACTACTACGCTGCGGGATCTGGAGGATCGGCGGGTTGATCAACTGGCATGTCATGCCTTTGCATTTGGGGGAGCCTCGCTCCGCCCGGTTTGTGCCTTAGCCATCACGGCGGTGGCACTCAGGACTGTGGTGAAGACTGCCCTTGAAAGGGCGGATGACTTGCCGTCTGACGCCGCCAATGCCTTAGTTACCTGTGGGACTTTTATCAATTATATCCTGGTTACGCCAGTGGGCCGCTGACAATGTCGCCAAGATGGCTCTCACGGGGCTTCCATTCAAAGGGCTGCGCTTGTTTGGAGAGAAGTTAGATATCTTCGCTAAAGGGGGCAAGATGCCCCAGCGCAAGCGCCAGATTCGGCCCTTTCGTGGCCCAAGCTCCCACTCGACCCCCTATCGTGGGGCTAAACAGGGCAGAGGGGTGTCCTTCGCCGGAGCTCGCACAGATTCCTGGAACAGGAACAGAGGACGCTGCCCCAGTTCTTCCTGGGGGCCCAAGCCCCAAGACCCCCCAAGCATGAAGGGGCGCCCTCGCCCGTCAGGGTGGGGGGACGTCTACAGCATTTTCAGCATGTCTGGAGACGCCATATCCCAGACCGGTGGATTCAGGAGGTAGTATCCGGTTACAAGATAGAGTTTGCTGTACTGCCCCCTACCAGGTTCGTCGGGTCCCGAATCCCACAGGACCCTGCCTCAGCGCAAGTCTTGATGCTGGCGGCGCAGGATCTTCTAGACCTCGGGGTCATTCGCAAGGTTCCCTTAAAAGGGGTTTTATTCCAACCTGTTCACAGTGCCCAAGAAGGACGGGTCAGTCAGGCCCATTCTGGATTTAAAGATCTTAAACAGATTTGTCAGAAACAGACATTTTCATATGGAAACTCTGCGCTCGGCCATTGCCTCGCTGCGCCCAGGGGACTTCATGACATCTGTGGACATCAAGGATGCTTACCTGCACGTCCCGGTGTTTCCAGGACACCAAAGGTTTCTCAGGTTTGCGCTGCTGGATCAGCATTACCAGTTCGTGGCCCTGCCATTCGGCCTTACGTCAGCTCCCAGGGTATTCACCAAGGTCCTGGCAGGAGT
This sequence comes from Gastrophryne carolinensis, assembly GCA_027917425.1. Taxonomy (NCBI): domain Eukaryota; kingdom Metazoa; phylum Chordata; class Amphibia; order Anura; family Microhylidae; genus Gastrophryne; species Gastrophryne carolinensis. The sequence goes on from CM051244.1 coordinate 22,622,524, forward strand.
AATGTCCCTGTTGAGATTAAAAGGCATACGGGTGTTGCCCTACCTGGACGATATACTCATCTCATCTCAGTCTCTGCAGCAGGCAGAGCTGGACACGCGTTCGGTGGTGGCCACCCTGGAGTCCTTCGGCTGGGTGATCAATTACCCAAAGTCCTCTCTGTCCCCATCTTCAGTAACCCCGTTTCTGGGGATGATTCTGGATTCAGTTCAGTCACGGATATTCCTTCCTCCACAGAAGGTAGAAGCTCTGACAACGCAGGTGAGGTCCCTGCTCTCGAGCCCTCATCCCTCCATCAGGCAGGGAATGCAGTTGGTGGGCTCGATGGTGGCAAGCTTCGAGGTGGTGCCCTTTGCACAATTTCATTTGAGAACTCTGCAGCTTCACCTTCTGTCAGTTTGGAACAAGGACCCAGCATCCTTGGACGAGATCTGGGTGCTTCCCTCCTCGGTCAGACAATCCCTTGCGTGGTGGCTGGACCACGGGAACTTGACAAGGGGCAGATCCTTCCTGGCTCCCTCCTGGGAGACGGTCACAACGGATGCCAGTCTCTCGGGCTGGGGGGGATTCTGGAAGTCCCTGCGTTTCCAGGGGAGGTGGGGTCCTCAGGAGGCCCATCTACCCATCAATGTCCTGGAGCTCAGGGCGGTCAGATTGGTGCTGAAACAATTGACCCAGCACCTGAAGGGTCTGGCGATTCAGGTACGCTCAGACAACAGGACGGCAGTAGCCTACATCAATCATCAGGGAGGGACCCGGAGCAAGGGTGCTCTCCAGGAAGTGTCTCTGATTGTAACATGGGCAGAGACCAATGTTCAATGCATCTCGGCTGTCTACATTCCAGGGGGCGGAAAATCTGCTAGCAGATGCCCTGAGCAGGGGGTCGTCCCGTCAGGGGGAGTGGTCCCTCTCCAACACGGTATTTCAGTCCCTGTGTCACCATTGGGGTCTCCCGGACATGGATCTGTTTGCGTCCCGTCACAATCACAAGCTCCCGAGCTTTGTATCCCTGTCTCAGGATCCGCTGGCTCTGGCCTCGGACGCTCTGTCAATGTCTTGGAGGGAGTTTCGGCTCCTGTATGCGTTTCCACCAATTCCCCTTCTGGGCAGAGTGCTACGCAAGATCGCTCTGGAAGGGGTACCCACGATTCTGGTGGCCCCAAGGTGGCCAAGAAGAGTGTGGTTCGCAGACGTGGTTCAAATGGCAGTAGATCAGTACGATCTTCCAAGGATACCAGACCTTCTAACTCAGGGGTCTCTACGCCATCCCAATTTACTAACTCTGGCTTTGACGGCTTGGCTATTGAAACCACCATCTTGAAAGAAAAAGGTTTGTCCGCTTCTGTAGTTGCTACCATGGTGCAAGCCAGGAAGAAGACCTCTTCTGCTATATATTATAGGGTGTGGCGTGCCTACATTGACTGGTGTGAAGCCAGGTCTCTTCCCTGCCGGGAATTCTTAGTCTCTAGGGTGCTGGAGTTTTTACAGCATGGTCTAGACTTAGGTCTTAAGCTTAGTACCTTGAAGGGCCAGGTTTCGGCCCTGTCTATCTTCTTTCAGAAGACCTTTGCCCAGCACCCTCTTATCTAGACTTTCTTTCAGGGGGTCACTCATGTGCGTCCTCCTCGGAAACCTATGGTTCCTGTTTGGGATCTGAATTTGGTTTTGTCGGCCCTGCAGGGTCCTCCTTTTGAGCCTATTCATGAAGCAGCTCTTGCTGTTCTCAAGGTTGTCTTCCTGGTAGCTATTACCTTGGTTAGACATTGAGTTGGCTGCCTTGTCTATTCAGCCTCCCTACTTTGAGAGACACCAGGATAAGGTGGTATTCCGCTTCAAGCCGGACTTTCTGCCTAAGGTGGTGTCTGCATTCCACTTGAATCAAGATATTGTACTTCCTTCCTTGTGCCCTAATCCTAGTAACCCTAAGGAGAGGGTTTTGCATTCCCTGGATGTGGTTAGGTGTGTCAAGTCTTACCTGGTTACCACTCAGGCCTTTAGGAAGACGGATGCTCTCTTCGTTGTGCCTCACGGGCCTAGGAAAGGATTGGCCGCCAAGTCTACCATCAGTAAATGGATTTGTCAGGCTGTGGTTCAAGCCTATACTACTAAGGGGAAGACTCCCCCCTTTTGTCTTACTGCTCATTCTACTAGAGCTGTTGGGGCTTCTTGGGCTTTTCAGCACCAAGCCTCTTTGGAGCAAGTTTGTAAGGCCGCTACTTGGTCTTCTGTTCACACCTTTACAAAGTTTTACAAGGTTGATGTTAAGGCCTCAGCTGACGCTGTGTTTGGCCGCAAGGTTTTGCAGGCGGTAGTAGTTTAAACTGCTCGCTGTTGCCTTTTCTGTTGGGGATCCCACCCTTCCTTACGGACACTGCTATTGGATGTCCCACATGTAAGGACTATGTCTGGAGCAGGACGTGCTGTCTGCTTAGAATAATACAACTCTGTGAAGTACTCACCTGTAGAGTTGGTATTATACGCAGACAGCACGTCCTGCTCCACCCCACCCTGTTTTCACCTTGTTCTGGATCCCCTGTTTGGTGATTGTTATCTTTGATATTGTTTGCCAGTTTTGGGTGGTTGTTTCTTCTGGCCTCTCATTCTCATTGCTTTTTAATGCTGGGGATTTGTGGGAGGTCCTCCGGTATATGTAGGGCCGGGAGGAGCTTGTTTTCTTCATGTTCTGCAGTGCACGGCGCTGAAGGCGGAGGTATACCCACATGTAAGGACTATGTCTGGAGCAGGACGTGCTGTCTGCGTATAATACAAACTCTACAGGTGAGTACTTCACAGAGTTGTATTTTTAAACTCTTACTGAAATGAGGCCCAATATTCCAAAATGACTAAAGTGGACCAAAACCCCATGATTTTGACTATCCTGGATTTTGGTCCGTGCCCCGCTGTGTGAAATTTCAGATCGCCTGATCTCACTTACCCTTCCCGGGTCCTATGGTGTGTGTGTGCAGCCCTCTCATCTAATCAGCACGCTCAGATCCGCTCAAGCCACTTCGTCCAGGAACTCGTCTAATCCTAGCTCCCTGTTGGCCACATCCCCCGCTACCCTCTAACAGGGAGTGTGCCCGTGCTGACCATTCACAAATGCCTGGCGCGAGCACATGCCTTGTAAAAGGGATAGCGAGGATGCGGCCATGGCTTTCAGGGATGTGGGTCTTGGCCCATTTTAAGTCCCCTTTAATGCTCCACCTGGGGTATCCCAGTTTGGGATGTCTGTACAGTTAGATACTTTTAAAGCCCAGTTTTGGCTTTCCAAGGATCTCTAATGTAAGGCTCAGTGATACGTTAATGTTCTTGTGAACCAGGACCCACCCTGGCACAGAGTTGCAAGGAAGAATGTAGGTCTGCTTTAACAGTAGTGTGGCTCTAATTATTGCTCATAAGTTTGCAGCTCACATTTTTAGGAATTTCAAACCATATCCTGAATCGTTTCACTAGCTCTGACCCAGAAGCGCTCCCCACCGGATGAAAATAAATCTGCTTCCAACAGAACCCCCCCCCCCCCCCCCCCCCCCCACAGCCCAACTAGCTCTGTTTCTGTTGAAACCGGAAGCCACAGCACCTCCAGGTACAATGGAGTCTTTGCAGCTAACCAGCACCTCCAATCCGCTTAGATTTGATCCGCCCTCTACCGCCATCAGTGTATAATGGGGGTCTGCAGAGTTCCTAGTAACTCACATTTTTGCTGAATCTGACATTTTATTTGGGGGGTTAAACGTCAGTATCACAATCAAACACAGGATTGGAAAACTGGATCCCGCTTTCCGGATGCGATTCCACTTTACCCTGAATGAAAAGAAAGACATTGATTAAAAGGGAAACAAACGTCCACTTTCATTGGGAACCAAAAAAAACATGGCGCAGGTTTCATCAGGCTTCACTGTGGACTAATTCAAAGGAATGCACTCTGGTAAAGGTAAGTAATTGCAAGGTGGTCCCTTAGCCCCACAACAGTAGAGAAAAAAAAAAAAGAGTGAGGGGTCCGCACTCCTTAAAAGTCCAAAGTTTTATTGAGTAAATATTAAAAGCATGTCCATAAAGAAAAGTTCATACTGAAGCCATAAAATCATTCATACCGGACCCAGGCAAATGCAAAATTGCAGTCCTCTGATGGGTTTCGGACACTAGGGGTCCTTAGTCATAGATAGGGAATCTGCAGAAAGATCTTACATATATGGTAAAAATAAAATTAAGTTAACTTACCCTATGGCCTCGGCGTCCAGGTCCCCAGGGCATTGGAGAGCTGTGACATCACCGCCGGCCGGGAGGCTGCAACCAACCAATCGGGCACTGGCCCCTCAACTGTGGATTAACCTTACCTACCTCGTCGCACCTCTTTTTTTTTTTTCAAATCTATAGGAAACACTGATTTGGGAAAATTTTCTGACGCTGAACTAAAGCCTGATTCTGCACTCTCTAGTGAGTGTTACACCAGGGTGTCAGGCTACGTTTGGCACTGTCCTAAACTGTTCAATTTTACATTTCAGAAATGGCCGATATATTGAGGTTTACAGCCAATGACCTTCTATTTTTCGTCCCATCCTCCAATCAGCGCAGCAGAGCGGGACGGGATTGCTGGGGACGTCCCTCCTCCAAATTCATCACAGGGACAGAATTGCTGGTTCCGCCCCTCCTCCCACCAGCTCCTCCTCCTCTAGATTCATCACAGGGACAGAATTGCTGGTCCCGCCGCTCCCCCCTCCAGCTCCTCCTCCTCCCACCCTCCTCCAGATTCATCACAGGGACAGAATTGCTGGTCCCGCCGCTCCCCCCTCCAGCTCCTCCTCCCACCCTCCTCCAGATTCATCACAGGGACAGAATTGCTGGTCCCGCCACTCCTCCCTCCAGCTCCTCCTCCTCCCACCCTCCTCCAGATTCATCACAGGGACAGAATTGCTGGTCCTGCCACTCCTCCCTCCAGCTCCTCCTCCTCCCACCCTCCAGATTCATCACAGGGACAGAATTGCTGGTCCCGCAGCTCCTCGTCCAGATTCATCACAGGGACAGAATTGCTGGTCCTGCCACTCCTCCCTCCAGCTCCTCCTCCCACCCTCCAGATTCATCACAGGGACAGAATTGCTGGTCCCGCCGCTCCTCTCTCCAGCTCCTCCTCCTCCCACCCTCCTCTAGATTCATCACAGGGACAGAATTGCTGGTTCCGCCCCTCCTCCCTCCAGCTCCTCCTCCAGATTCATCACAGGGACAGAATTGCTGGTCCCACCGCTCCTCCCTCCAGCTCCTCCTCCTCCAGATTCATCACAGGGACAGAATTGCTGGTCCCGCCACTCCTCCCTCCAGCTCCTCCTCCTCCCTCCAGATTCATCACAGGGATAGAATTGCTGGTTCCGCCACTCCTCCCACCAGCTCCTCCTCCTCCCACCCTCCTCCCTCCAGATTCATCACAGGGACAGAATTGCTGGTTCCGCCCCTCCTCCCACCAGCTCCTCCTCCTCCCACCCTCCTCCAGATTCATCACAGGGACAGAATTGCTGGTGCCGCCCCTCCTCCCACCAGCTCCTCCTCCTCCCACCCTCCTCCAGATTCATCACAGGGACAGAATTGCTGGTTCTGCCCCTCCACCCACCAGCTCCTCCTCCTCCCACCAGCTCCTCCTCCTCCCACCCTCCTCCCTCCAGATTCATCACAGGGACAGAATTGCTGGTTCCGCCCCTCCTCCCACCCTCCTCCAGATTCATCACAGGGACAGAATTGCTGGTTCCGCCCCTCCTCCCACCCTCCTCCAGATTCATCACAGGGACAGAATTGCTGGTTCCGCCCCTCCTCCCACCCTCCTCCAGATTCATCACAGGGACAGAATTGCTGGTCCCGCCGCTCCTCCCTCCAGCTCCTCCTCCTCCCACCCTCCTCCTCCCACCCTCCTCTAGATTCATCACAGGGACAGAATTGCTGGTTCTGCCCCTCCTCCCTCCAGCTCCTCCTCCAGATTCATCACAGGGACAGAATTGCTGGTCCCACCGCTCCTCCCTCCAGCTCCTCCTCCTCCAGATTCATCACAGGGACAGAATTGCTGGTCCCGCCACTCCTCCCTCCAGCTCCTCCTCCTCCCTCCAGATTCATCACAGGGATAGAATTGCTGGTTCCGCCACTCCTCCCACCAGCTCCTCCTCCTCCCACCCTCCTCCCTCCAGATTCATCACAGGGACAGAATTGCTGGTTCCGCCCCTCCTCCCACCAGCTCCTCCTCCTCCCACCCTCCTCCAGATTCATCACAGGGACAGAATTGCTGGTTCTGCCCCTCCACCCACCAGCTCCTCCTCCTCCCACCAGCTCCTCCTCCTCCCACCCTCCTCCCTCCAGATTCATCACAGGGACAGAATTGCTGGTTCCGCCCCTCCTCCCACCCTCCTCCAGATTCATCACAGGGACAGAATTGCTGGTTCCGCCCCTCCTCCCACCAGCTCCTCCTCCTCCCACCCTCCTCCAGATTCATCACAGGGACAGAATTGCTGGTTCCGCCCCTCCTCCCACCCTCCTCCAGATTCATCACAGGGACAGAATTGCTGGTTCCGCCCCTCCTCTCACCAGCTCCTCCTCCTCCCACCCTCCTCCAGATTCATCACAGGGACAGAATTGCTGGTTCCGCCCCTCCTCCCACCAGCTCCTCCTCCTCCCACCCTCCTCCAGATTCATCACAGGGACAGAATTGCTGGTTCCGCCCCTCCTCCCACCAGCAGGAGGACCTCCTCCCACCCTCCTCCAGATTAATCACAGGGACAGAATTGCTGGTCCCCCCGCTCCTCCCACCAGCTCCTCCTCCTCCCACCCTCCTCCAGATTCATCACAGGGACAGAATTGCTAGTCCCACCACTCCTCCAGCTGCTCCTCCAGATTCATCACAGGGACAGAATTGCTGGTCCCGCCACTCCCCCCTCCAGCTCCTCCTCCTCCCACCCTCCTCCAGATTCATCACAGGGACAAAATTGCTGGTCCCGCAGCTCCTCGTCCAGATTCATCACAGGGACAGAATGGCTGGTCTCTCCTCCAGCTCCCCCTCCAGATTCATCCCCTCTTCCTCCTCCCTCCCTCCGCCGCCTCCTCCAGATTCATTACATTGCTGCCAGCGCAGAGAGCTGATTATTATGCAGCATAACAGATCCAAGAGCCACGCCTACTTTTCCAGCAGAGAAATCATAAGGTGAAACTGTAAACCTGGATATCTCGGCCATTTCTTCCTCAATTTAAAAACAGAAAACCGTTTAGGACAGCGCCAAACGTAGCCGACACAATGGTGTAACAGTTACCTTTGCCTGCTGTATCACTTTACTGTCTCTCAAGGCAGCCTGTGCTGGAATAATAGGATAATACCATTTTGTGAATACTCACCTGTAAAATGGGTATTATAAGTATGTCACACACCCCGCTTCAAGATATCCATAACATGTGGGTAATACCGACCTGTAGCGGGCGATCTGCAGAGATGATAGGAAAAAGAAAGCCCCTCCCGGTCCATAAATACCTGGGACCTCCCACTCATTCCCCAGTATAAAGATAGCAGTAAGGAAAGGGACCAGGAAGAGCCCAATATAAGTCATAACAACGCAAAGTTCACAATATGAAGGATCCAGAATACGAAAAGGGCAGGGTGAAGCGGGGTGTGTGACATACTTATAATACCCATTTTACAGGTGAGTATTCACAAAATGGTATTATTCTAAGTATGTCACACACCCCGCTTCAAGATATCCATAACATGTGGGACATCCAATAGCAGTGTCCATAAAAGGGCGGGGATCCAAAACAAGGCAATAAAGCACAACTTAAACCACTGCAGCCTGCAGAACTTTGCGGCCAAAAACAGCATCCGCTGAGGCCTGAACATCAATCTGGTAAAACTTGGAAAAAGTGTGAACAGAAGACCAAGTAGCGGCCTTACAAACTTGCTCAACAGAGGCCTGGTGCTGGAAAGCCCAGGACGCTCCAACCGCACGAGTAGAATGAGCAGTAACACGAAAAGGGGGACTCCTCCCCTTAGCAGAATAGGCCCCAACAATGGCCTGACGAATCCATTTACTAATGGAAGACTTGGCGGGTGCCAAACCCTTCCTAGGCCCAGAGGGCACCACAAAAAAGGCATCAGTCTTACGAAAGGAAGACGTTACCACCAAATAGTACTTCACAACGCGAACCACATCCAAAGAATGCAGAGCCCTCTCCTTGTCGTTGCTGGGATTAGGACACAGAGAGGGCAGAACAATGTCCTGATTTAGATGAAAAGCAGAAACCACCTTAGGAAGAAAATCCGGCTTAAAACGAAAAACCACCTTGTCCTGATGCCTCTCGAAGTACGGAGCTTGAATGGACAAAGCTGCCAACTCAGAGACACGCCGAACAGAAGTGATAGCTACCAAAAAAGCCACCTTCTGCGTAAGCGAAGACAAGGCAACATCATGCAAGGGCTCAAACGGAGGACCCTGAAGAGCAGAAAGAACCAAGTTCAAATCCCAAACTGGAACCAAAGGCTTCCTAGGAGGCCGAACATGCGTAACCCCCTGGAAAAAAAGTCTTGACCAAAGGATGAAGCGCAAAGGACCTTTGAAAGAACACCGCCAGGGCAGAAACCTGCCCCTTTAGAGTACTAAGCTGGAGCTCCAGATCCAGACCATGTTGAAGAAACTCCAGGATTCTGGAAATAGAAAATTCCCTACAGGGGAAAGCCCTGACCTCACACCAGTCAATATAGGACCTCCAGGTCGTATAGTAAACGGTAGAGGAAGACCGCTTCCTAGCGCTAATAAGAGTTCGAATCACCGCATCACAAAGACCTTCCTCCTTCAAGATGGAGGTTTCAGCAGCCACGCCGTCAAAGCCAGCGATGGTAAATTGGGATAGCGTAGCCGACCCTGGGTGAGCAGGTCCGGCAGCAGAGGCAGAACGAACTGATCCTCTGCCAATCTTACCACGTCTGCGAACCAAACCTGTCTTGGCCACCTTGGTGCCACCAGAATTGCTGACGCGCCATCCAGGGCCAGCTTGCGCACCACTCTGGCTACCATTGGAAACAGAGGGAACAGGTACAGAAACCCCAGATCCCTCCAGTTCAGGGACATGGCATCCACTGCAAGAGCCAGTGGGTCCTTCGAGAGAGACACAAATACCGGAAGTTTGTGATTGTGACGAGAGGCAAAGAGACCCACCACCGGAAACCCCCACCTGAGACAAATCAAGCGAAACACCTTGGGACTGAGAGACCACTCCCCCTGGCGAGCTGAGGACCTGCTCAGAGAGTCCGCCTCTGTGTTCTCCACTCCCGTAATGTAAACTGCCGAGATGCACGGGACGTGGCTCTCCGCCCAGTCCAGAATCAAAGACACTTCCCTGAGGGCACTCCTGCTGCGAGTCCCTCCCTGGTGATTGATGTAGGCGACCGCCATCAGATTGTCCGACCGAACCTGAACTGGCAAGCCCTGCAACTGATGAGTCAAGCGAAACAGAACCAACCTGATGGCTCTCAATTCCAGTACATTGATGGGCTCGTGAGCCTCCTGAGGCCCCCACAGACCCTGAAACTGAAGATCCTTCCAGACACCCCCCCCCCAACCTGATAGACTGGCATCCGTGGTGACCGTCTCCCAACAAGGGGCCAGAAAGGATCTGCCCTTCAACAGATTGACTGAATTCAGCCACCAGTGAAGGGATCGCCGAACCCGGGGGGTCATCAGGAAGGACTGATCCAACGATAGTGAAGACCTGTCCCAAACCGCCAACAGATGGAGCTGGAACGTCCTTGTGTGAAACTGAGCAAAGGGAACTGCCTCAAATGAGGCCACCATCAATCCCACCAGTCTCATCCCTAGCCGGATGGCCGGACGAGGGATGGACAATAGAAGCCGAACCAACTCCTGAATCAAAAGAACCTTGGACTGAGGCAGAAACACCTTGGCCTGGGAAGTATCCAGAGACATTCCCAGAAAGGTCACTACCCTGGACGGAGAAAGGGAGGACTTGGGGTAGTTGATTACCCAACCGAATCTCTCCAGAGTGGATACCACCGTCCTGGTGTCCAACTCTGCTTGGCTGAAGGAAGACGCCATAATGAGAAGATCGTCCAAATAAGGCACGATGCGGATACCCTGAGCCATCACCCCAGCCAGCGCCTTGGTGAAAACCTGAGGAGCCGAGGTAAGACCGAAAGGGAGTGCCACAAACTGAAAATGCCGATCCTCCACCACGAACCTGAGAAACCTCTGGTGTGCTGGAAAAATCGGAATATGCAGGTAAGCGTCCTTGATGTCTATGGACGTCAGAAAGTCCCCCTGACGAAGAGAGTGAATAGCTGAACGCAGCGTTTCCATGCGGAATTTCCGCGGCCGGATGAACCTGTTGAGTATCTTCAGATCCAAGATGGGTCGAACTGAGCCGTCCTTCTTGGGTACCGTGAACAGATTGGAATAAAAGCCCCGGCCCTGGTCTGAGGGGGGCACTGGGCAAATGACAGCCATATCCAGAAGACTCTTTACTGCCGCCTGGAGCCCCTGCGCGGCCAGAGGGTCCGAAGGCACCCGAGACCTGAAGAATCTGGGAGGGGGCCGGAACTCGAACTCCAGCTTGTAGCCGGAAGTCACCACTTCCCGGATCCATCTGTCCGAGACCTCCCGATCCCAGACCTGGGAGAAGTGTTGCAGCCGTCCCCCCACCCACATGGGTGAGGTCGCCCCCTCATTGCTGAGCTGGTTTAGCAGCGGGTTTGGGCTTAGAGGCCCAACTGTATCCTGGATGGGCACGTCCTCTGCCCCTGTTCCCGGAATCTCCTCTGGATGAGGGGAAGGCAAATCCCCTGCCAGCTCTGGCCCCACGAAAGGAAGGAGCAAAGGAAACCGCCCCCCGAAAGGGACGGCGTTGTTTCTTGCGTTGAGGTAACTTACCGCCTTTGGTGACGGAATCCAATTTCTCTCCAAAGAGCCGTAATTCTACAAAAGGCAGAGCCGTCAGCGACTTTTTTGACACAAAATCGGCCGCCCACTGGCGCAACCAAACCGAACGCCTAATAGTCACTAGCAGAGCCGACGTCCTGCCACACATCATCAGAGTGTCATCCAAGGCGGCTAGCACAAATCACAAAAACAATTCACACCTTTTAAGGCCATGGAACTCGTCACTACCCGGATCAAGCCCGGAAGAAGTCAACAGGTCCCTGACCACCGACCTGGTAGCCACCACCAGCAGCGCTGAAGCACAAACGGGCCGCATGGCTGACCCAACACTGGCAAAACCATGACAAGCCATCTGGTCAATGCGTTTATCCTCACCATCTTTGAGAGTGGAACAATCGGGGTTATTTAAAACAGCAGTGTTGGACAACCCCAGAATCGGTGCATCCACCTCGGGAGGGGACGCCCAACGCTTAACCGTATCCGAAGGGAAGGGATATTTTTTATCCCACCCCTGAGGAATACCTGGGAGCCGAGCAGGCCTCTCCCATTCTATCAAAATGTTTTTGATTAGGAAATTCCAAGCGCGGCTTGGATTCCTCGAAAAACTCCCCCTTTTGCTGTGGAACCGCCTCAGGAGGAGAAATAGCCAAAACCTCAAACATCTGAGCCAGAGCGTTAGGAGTATCCGAGGATCTCCCCAAGTCCCGCTCGGTATCAGTGCCAACAAACTGCTGATCGTCTGAATTATCCGATTCCTCATATACCTCCCCTTCCTCCAGCGGGGAGTAATCGGACCAATCCAGGTTATCAACATCATCAAAGTCATCCACCGGCGAGGCCGGTGACAAGTGCTTTCTCTTAGCCGGAGCCTTTCGGGCGACCGCGCTGGAGAATAATTTTTCAAGGTTGGCCAATCTGGCGCACATCTCAGATTGCAGCTCCCCACCCATGACAACGTCACACGGGGTACGTATCAAGCTAGGAGGGGGAGGGGAAGCGACCGGCGGTGCTGACCCAGAAGCCTGGGGTCCGGACTGCCGCGAAATAGTCTGCTGTGCGCATGGTATACACAGAAGTACATCATCCCCAGTAAGGGATGCCCCACACACCATACACTTCCGGGATTGCCCCGAGGGGAGCCCGAGCCCAGTATCCGGGGATGCCTCCATACGGTGAACTTATATGTAGTCGCTATGACCAAGGGAATTACGCGTATAAGCAACCCGGGATGCCCCTTTAATGTCCCAAGTGGGAGGATTTGTAATCTGTAAATTTTAACCCAGGGACCCTAGGACCGGGAGAAACCCCCTAAAACCTAATGTAGGTCTACCTGGAAGACATAACAGAAACACAGTATAAGCATTAAGGAAACTGACAGGCATAATAAGTAAAAAATATAGGAGGGGGCCCATAGGGCCACTCACTGTGTCTTCCTCAGCAGGGGAAATGGCGTCCACACCACACGCAGCGCATTAGCAGCAGCACGGAGGCAGAGAGGAGAAGGGGGCGTGGCCAGCGCGGAGCGCGCGATGTCCGTAGCTCCGCCCCCCTTCCAGTTGGGAGACCAGGCTCCGCAGTGGTGCCTGCCGCACGGGGGCAGGCCGCGGCGTCCCGCCGAAAGCCCGGCCCCACCCCTGTTCCCAACGCGTGAGGGGAGATCTCCCCTCACAACCACACTCCACATGACAGAGACCGGCGCCGCAGCGATAGTGCGCCCGCGGCGCCGGTTAAAGTGGCAGCAAAGACAGGGGGGCGGACCGCGGCGATGCGCCAACGCAATAGCGGCGGCCGCGGCGCCGGTAAGTAGAAGCAAGGACAGGGGGGCAGGCCGCGGCGACGTGCAGCGCCCGGCCCCGCCCCCTACTAACAATATCTGAGGGGAAAGTTCTCCTCAGCCATGCCGCCGGGAGAAGCCGGCGCCGCCGCGGCTGCTGTCCCCTGAAAGTGAAAAACACCAACACACAGACTAACAGAATAAAGCCTAACACTTGAATAAAGGCCCCCGACTCCCCCCCCCCCCCCCCCCCCCTCGAGGAGAAGGGCATCCGGAGAGGGGAACACCACCTGGGGTGAAATGGCCGAAAGACAGGGCATCCCAAACCGGGGTCACCAGCCCGGATAACCGCCTACCCTCTGGTACAGGGTCTCACGGTGGAGCATTAGCTCCTGAGCACCTAAGGTGCTTTTCTACCCTCACCCGGACCAGCAGCCTAGGCTGGGAGGCATGTGTGGGGAATATAAAGGTATCTGGGCGGAAATAGAGAGAAAAGCGGGCCGGGAGTAATCCCGGCTACCTGAAATCCCCCTGTGCAAGGAGGAGACATCATCTTCTGACTTGCTCGCCGTCTGCAGAGATGGAAAACTGGGTAATGAGTGGGAGGTCCCAGGTATTTATGGACCGGGAGGGGCTTTCTTTTTCCTATCATCTCTGCAGATCTCCCTCTACAGGTCGGTATTACCTACATGTTATGGATATCTTGAAGCGGGGTGTGTGACATACTTAGAATATTGCCCTTCTGGGCAGATAATAGAGCGAAGCTATTGCTTCTGATTCTTAAGCAGCGAACTTGGAGGATAGACCATTAAAGTGGACCATAACTAGGTCTTTTACACTCTAGGTCCAGGCAGGGGTTTGCCCCCCTAAACTATTACCTCCTGTAAATGCAGAATGGTATATTCAAGAACCTGTCGCCTCTAGATCAACTTTCTTCCATTAAAGTGAACCAAAACCTGTCCTGGAATTTTTATAAGACTCCATGAATTACCTCTCCCTGGGGCATCCCAATTCGGGATTGCTCGCTGTGTGAAACCCAGAGCCCCCAGAAAAACCTTCCAGATCCCCGATCCAATGGTGCAGGCCGTGACCGAACTATGCTATACCTTTAAAGTGGAGCAAAACACACGGAGATCGGCCCAGGAATCTATAAGATGCCCGTGCCAATTGATTCCCTTCCCCCCCGGGGCATCCAAAATGGGGATGCCCTGCTGTGTGAAGCCCTCCAGGTGACCCATAAACTCACCTTTCTTCCTGGTCCAACAGCACATGCACGGGCCACAACCGCATCCCCGCTATCCCTCTAGCAGGACGCGTGCCTTTTGGCATTTGTGAAAGGCCGTTGCAGGCACGCTCCCTGCTAGAGGCTGACTGGCATGGGCACTCCCCCTGCTAGAGGCTGGCTGGCATTGACACGCCCCCTGCTAGAGGCTGGCTGGCATTGAAACGCCCCCTGCTAGAGGCTGGCTGGCATTGACACGCCCCCTGCTAGAGGCTGACTGGCATGGGCACGCCCCCTGCTAAAGGCTGGCTGGCATGGGCACGCCCCCTGCTAGAGGCTAACTGCATGGGCACGCCCCCTGCTAGAGGCTAACTGCATGGGCACGCCCCCTGCTAGAGGCTGGCTGGCATGGACACGCCCCCTGCTAGAGGCTGGCTGGCATGGACACGCCCCCTGCTAGAGGCTGACTGGCATGGGCACGCCCCCTGCTAAAGGCTGGCTGGCATGGGCACGCCCCCTGCTAAAGGCTGGCTGGCATGGGCACTCCCCCTGCTAGAGGCTGACTGGCATGGGCACTCCCCCTGCTAGAGGCTGGCTGGCATTGACACGCCCCCTGCTAGAGGCTGGCTGGCATTGAAACGCCCCCTGCTAGAGGCTGGCTGGCATTGACACGCCCCCTGCTAGAGGCTGGCTGGCATGGACACGCCCCCTGCTAGAGGCTGACTGGCATGGGCACGCCCCCTGCTAAAGGCTGGCTGGCATGGGCACGCCCCCTGCTAAAGGCTGGCTGGCATGGGCACTCCCCCTGCTAGAGGCTGACTGGCATGGGCACTCCCCCTGCTAGAGGCTGGCTGGCATTGACACGCCCCCTGCTAGAGGCTGGCTGGCATTGAAACGCCCCCTGCTAGAGACTGGCTGGCATTGACACGCCCCCTGCTAGAGGCTGACTGGCATGGGCACGCCCCCTGCTAAAGGCTGGCTGGCATGGGCACGCCCCCTGCTAGAGGCTAACTGCATGGGCACGCCCCCTGCTAGAGGCTAACTGCATGGGCACGCCCCCTGCTAGAGGCTGGCTGGCATGGACACGCCCCCTGCTAAAGGCTGGCTGGCATGGGCACGCCCCCTGCTAAAGGCTGGCTGGCATGGGCACGCCCCCTGCTAAAGGCTGGCTGGCATGGGCACGCCCCCTGCTAGAGGCTGGCTGGCATGGGCACGCCCGCTGCCAGAGGCTGACTGGCATGGGCCCGCCCCCTGCTAAAGGCTGGCTGGCATGGGCACGCCCCCTGCTAGAGGCTGACTGGCATGGGCCCGCCCGCTGCCAGAGGCTGACTGACATGGGCCCGCCCCCTGCTAGAGGCTGGCTGGCATGGGCCCGCCCCCTGCTAGAGGCTGGCTGGCATGGGCCCGCCCCCTGCTAGAGGCTGGCTGGCATGGGCCCGCCCCCTGCTAGAGGCTGGCTGGCATGGGCCTGCCCCCTGCTAGAGGCTGACTGGCATGGGCCCGCCCCCTGCTAGAGGCTGGCTGGCATGGGCACGCCCCCTGCTAGAGGCTGGCTGGCATGGGCACGCCCCCTGCTAGAGGCTGGCTGACATGGGCACGCCTCCTGCTAGAGGCTGACTGGCATGGGCACGCCCCCTGCTAGAGGCTGGCTGGCATGGGCCCGCCCCCTGCTAGAGGCTGGCTGGCATGGGCACGCCCCCTGCTAGAGGCTGGCTGGCATGGGCCCGCCCGCTGCCAGAGGCTGACTGGCATGAGCCCGCCCCCTGCTAGAGGCTGGCTGGCATGGGCACGCCCCCTGCTAGAGGCTGGCTGGCATGGGCCCGCCCCCTGCTAGAGGCTGGCTGGCATGGGCCCGCCCCCTGCTAGAGGCTGGCTGGCATGGGCCCGCCCCCTGCTAGAGGCTGACTGGCATGGGCACGCCCCCTGCTAGAGGATGACTGGCATGGGCACACCTCCTGCTAGAGGCTGGCTGGCATGGGTCCGCCCCCTGCTAGAGGCTGACTGGTATGGGCACACCTCCTGCTAGAGGCTGACTGGTATGGGCACACCTCCTGCTAGAGGCTGGCTGGCATGGACATGCCCCCTGCTAGAGGCTGGCTGACATGGGCACGCCCCCTGCTAGAGGCTGACTGGCATGGGCCCGCTCCCTGCTAGAGGCTGGCTGCCATGGGCACGCTCCCTGCTAGAGGCTGACTGGCATGGACATGCCCCCTGCTAGAGGCTGACTGGCATGGGCCCGCTCCCTGCTAGAGGCTGACTGGCATGGGCACGCCCCCTGCTAGAGGCTGGCTGGCATGGGCACGCCCCCTGCTAGAGGCTGGCTGGCATGGGCACGCCCCCTGCTAGAGGCTGACTGGCATGGACACGCCCCCAGGGGGCATGGGAACGGAAAACCACAAGCTGGGTGGGACTTCCTTTCAGTCACACGCCCTGCCCCTCACTATCCAGTCTGTATTACTGATTTATTTACCTATTTTGCTGTTAAGCTCCTTTAAGGACTCTATTAGTGCCAGCCAGTGTGTGACATCATAGATTTGTCACAAGGAGAGGGCGGGGCCAAGCAATTTTTTTGTAAAATAATAAAACCACAAAAAAAAAAAAAACATAAAAAATAATAAACCACAAGCTGGGTGGGACTTCCATTTAGTTAGGGGGTGAATCAGTGACACCCCGCCTCACTATCTGGCCTGTATTACTGATTTTACATCTCAGACTTATTTTGCAGTACAGCTCCTTTAAGGAGTCTATTAGTGCTGGACAGCGTGTGACATCATAGATTTGTCACAAGGAGTGGGCGGGGCCAAGCTATTTGCTGACATCACCAAGTTATAAGACTAAATGTGAAACAAATCTCACCTCCCCGGGTTCTGCTGCGGCCTCATAAATTGGGTTGTGGAAGCCTCCGGGCGTCATCGTCTCCTCCTCCAGCCGCTGCACGTTCCCACCAAACCAGGAGACTTGTAGAAAGGGAAGTCTAAAGGGGGCGGGGATAAAACAAAAAGCAGTGTTGTGATTGGACGATGTGGGATGAGGACACTAGCTAGTGCCTTTATTGCTCACAGACCACCCAGTAATTAAAGTTGACCAATCCCTAGGATTTCCACTATTCTGGTGATGGGTCTGGTTTCTTGGGGCATCCTAATCGGGATGCCCCGCTGCCAGGGCTGGATCAAGTGCGGTGGAGGCCCCTGGGCACAAAATCTGGTGGAGGCCCCAGATACAGTATAAACTAATAGTCCAGCCAAGTAACTGATTGGTGGTTGTCTGGCACCCGCCTACTTACTGGAAGGTCAGATGGAGTCCCTTGTGCCCCCCTTGTGCGGGTGCGTGCTGCTCGGGAACTCCTGCTTTGCCATTCTGGGTGGGGGGTAGTGTAGTCGCCCGGCTGGTTCCCTGCATTGAGCTGCCAGCGGCTGTGCTTGGTGGCTTATGTGCAGTGACAGCTCTGCACCCATCACTGTAGCGTTGCTGGCGGCGGCTTTGCTGCTTTAGACTCTCCATCCTGCCCTGTGGTGGCTTTGTGGCAGCAGGATTGCAAAAATGAAAAAAAGGCATTGTCCAGGCGCGCCCCCACTTCTGCCGTTGCTGGCCTTGCTGCCCATCAGACCAAAGACTGAAAAGCCTCCTGGACCAGACCAGAACCCAAAGGTTGGTGGAGGTCCCCTTTGCAGGTCAAGTGGTGGAGGCCCCGGGGCATGCGCCCCTTGGGCCCCCCTCATAATCCAGCCCTGGCGCTGTGATTGCC
Source organism: Gastrophryne carolinensis (assembly GCA_027917425.1). Lineage (NCBI taxonomy): Eukaryota > Metazoa > Chordata > Amphibia > Anura > Microhylidae > Gastrophryne > Gastrophryne carolinensis. Next base: position 22,640,170 of record CM051244.1, read on the forward strand.
CTCAAAACTCACCTTTCTAGCGGACCCATGCTCTTGCCCAATCAGCACTGCATGCCATGCATATTACAGATGCCCCACTGTTTGTACCCCCAGCCCGCAATCACTTACCTTTCTGTCGCTCCCACGCCTCAAACATGGGCTGGGGGGGATGGGCATGCGCTGCCCACCACATGAAAACGGGATGATGGCGCTCCCTATGGCGACGCTCGGTTCCAAGCAACGCTTTATTAGTATGTGGCATCATTGGATGAGTGCCGTGCATGTGCCATGGCAGTGGTGGAAAGGTGAGTTATGTGCACGATATGAGGGGGTTTCAAACGCCGGAGCATCGCAAATCAGGATACCAGTGATAAGTCCTTATTAATGCATAGCATACAGCTCTGTTTGGAAAGAGTGCTATGACATAGAGAAAGGCAGCCGCCGCATCCCCGGCCTCCCTTCGGGCTGCAGCACACTCCCATCCCAAATGGCTGGGCGCAAAATGCCAGGGATGAGGCCCCCCCCCCCCCCGGGACATCCAAAATCGGGACGCCCCACTGTGTGAAACCCCCCAGGTCACCCATACACTTACCTTTTCTCCCGGTCTAACAGTGCATGCGTGAGCCACGGCCGCATCCCTGCTATCCCTTTAGCAGGGAGCGTGCCTGTGCCAGGCATTTGTGCATGGCCGGCGCGGGCACACTCCCAGTTAGAGGGAAGCGAGGGATGCTGACGCTAAAGCGCTCGGATACACTCTTATTAGACGAGCTTCTGGACGAAGGGGCTTGAGCAGATCCGTGCGCACTGATTGGACGAGCAGCCGCGCATGCGTCGTAGGACCGGGAAGAGGTGAGTTTGTTCGGGCGACCTGGGGGGGTTTCACAGAGCGGGGCATCCCAATTCTGGATGCCCCGGGGGGAAGGACCAGAACTGCAGTTTAGCACTTCTGGATCACATTGGGTTTATAGGCGGCCACACATGGGGTCAGGGATCAGATCAGCCGGCATGTCTCACCAGAAAGCCGTCGCATCGATATTACGTTACTTACTGGAAGGCCTCCATCTTGTACAGGAAATAGGCTCCTCCCAGAAACGCCAGCCCCAAGATAAGGCCGAGGACTATGCCAGCGATGGGGCCGGCAGGCATGGCTCCGCCCCGGGCACTGACGGCTTCCTGCAGCTCTGCCTTTGTTATGCCAAACCATTGTCCTATGATTAAAACATTACAAAACAATTAAATGAAATAAAAATAACTCATTGTGAAACCTTCACTTGGGACCTCTGCAGAGATCCAGGACCAGGTGCAGCTTAAAGGAGCACTGTCGGGAAATGTTAAAAATCTATAAAAACACATCAGCTAATGAGAGGAGGGGTCACTTATACACCCGAACTGAAGAAAACTCCCGCCAAGCTTGTGCTTTATTCTCTCATGGTAGGAATAAAACCCAGGGGTGACAGGTTTAGTGTATCAGGGGCGACAGAGCCTGTCACCCCGGATATCCTCTTCCTTCTATTTAAATTAAAAAGACAAGCTTGGCTGGAAATTTCCTGATGCTGGGTGTATAAGTCTATCGCCATCCAGCATATTTATATGGATTTTTATCATTGGGCCATTTTTGTGTGATAGTGCTCCTTTAAAGTGGACCAACACCCAGGATTTTGACTATCCTGGGTGTTGGTCCACTTTGGGGTTGCCCCGCTGTGTGAAACCCCCCAGAAAGCCCCAAAAACTCACCTCTCCCCGCTCCCACGTGACCGCGCCGTCCAATCCATGCCGACGGACAAGCGGGTGACAGCGACGGACAAGACAGCGCGTCCGCTGCCGCCTCCCGCGCGTCCCTCTTACAGGGTGCGCATCCGCGCTGGCCATTCACAAACGGCCGGCGTGGGCGCCCGCATGTCTAGAGGGGCGCCGCCGATAAGGTAAGGTTTTTTTGGGGGGGTTTCACCCCCCCCGGGACATCCCGATCTCGGATGTCTCTTCTTATAGATTCCCGGGCCGATCACCTCACTCACTGCGGGACATTCGAGATCGGGATGTCCCACGAGGTGAAACCCCCCAAAAAAAACCCAAACTCCTTACCTGATCCGCAGCCTCCCGCGCGCCCCTCGTCTGTGAATGGCGCGCGCCCGCCGTCTGTGAATGGCGCGCGCACGCCGAGAGTGACGCGCGGGAGGCGGCAGCGGACGCGCTGTCTTGTCCGTCGCTGTCACCCGCTTGTCCGTCGGCGGGGATTGGACAACGCGGTCACGTGGGAGCGGGGAGAGGTGAGTTTTTTGGGGTTTCTGGGGGGTTTCAGAGAGCGGGACACCCCCGATCGGGGTGCCCCACCGAAGTGGACCAAAACCCAGGATAGTCAAAATCCTGGGTGTTTGTCCACTTTAAGAGGCAAGATTTCAGAATGGCACCCAACACACAATGCCAGAGATGGAGAGGGAGAGAAAGGAAGAGAAGGAAAAGAAATGAAGAGAGGACAAAAGATGGTGGAAAAACACGGGAGAAAGAAAATAAATACACGGGCAATGTGAAAGAGAAAGCAAGAAAAGCAAATGTGAAAAAAGAGAGAAAGGAGGAAAAATAGAGGGAGACTTAGAATGGGAAAAAAGGAGGAAAGATGAAATATGGACAAGAAAAAAAGAAAAGAAGGAGGAAGATGCAAATTGAGGGAGTGGGAAAAGAAAGAGGGAGAATAAGGAAATAAGGGAACGCAAGAAATTTAAAAAGAGGTAATGTGGGCAAGAAATTAAGATGTGCCCCTAGCTACGCCCCTGCGGTTGCTAAACATCACATACAGTAAGCACATCAAACAGCTCTGATTGGCCAGGAGCTTCTGCGTCTGCCGTAGCAACAGGGAAAGGTGAGTTTTTCTAGGCTATCTGGGGGGTTTCACACAGCGGGATGCCCCAAAGCCTCGTTATAGTCAGTATATAGTTATAGCCTGGACTTCATTCTCTTCAGTCCATACCATTGTTCCTGATGTCTGCCATGACGTCCTGCGCCAGTTCCAGGGCTTTCGCTCCTTCCTTCTCATCAACGGTCACAATCTGAATCTTCGTCTCGGAGGTGGCTAAAGGGGAGCTCTGCACTTTAGAAATTGCCAGTCGCACCCCGGAATATTTAGCCTGGAGGATAAAAAAATAATAAAGCGAGTTGGTCATTTCATGATAAACAGAGGACATGTTAATGGCGGCCAATCAGAACTCACCGTCTGGAGGTCCATTTCCTCCTCGCCGGACATACAACCAGGCTGAGCAGCCCCCCAACAATCTGACCTAAACCACTGAATATGAGGGCCTGGTGGAAACTCTTTATTTGCTATGCCAATTGCTTATTCAGGCTACCCAGTGTACACTCAAGCTTGGAGTTTGGGTAGTCTTTAGTCTAATAAAATCCACATCATTTGTCTAATGGGTAACACACAACATAATAAAAAAAAAAATCCACCAACTTGGTTTCTTACGTTTAAACCGGACCTTCAACATGATTTAATGAAAAGGCCAAACCCTTAAACTATTCCTCAGGATCTAAAATTAATAGATTTTACGTTTTTAGTAACTTACTTATTATTCTTTCCCCCACTGGGCCGCAACTCTGTTCAGGACTCTAGGATACAGACATCTTGCCTCAGAAGCATCACATAATGAGGAGAGGAGAGAGAGATAAAGTGCTTTGCTCAGACAGAGCAGAGCTGGGGTCAGGGAAAGGTCAGCAATCCCAGAATGCAGAGCGGCACAGTCAGAAGACACTTCCTGTTTGCAGGCTGTGTGATGCTCCATGAGCTGCCATCTTGGATGTTTAAAGGCTCATAACATGCAGTAGATGCATCCTGAGGAAGTGGGCGGGTTTACGCCCACGCAACGCGTCGATGCGATTTTAGTCCTTTTTTTAGGACCTGGACTCCTGATAATTATGGTGATATAAATCTTATGTTTTACTATGCAATATTTAACTTATTTGGTTTACAATTATGATTGTATTGCACTGATTTTATCATATAATGTACTTGTTTGCACATATCATTAATTAAGCACTTTTTGCACTTTGTATAGATAGTAGCATATGCTGCACAGTATATAGATTCGTTTTTTGTGATTGTTTTTCTCTGTGGATTTTTAATAGGCACTTTTATACACTTTATTAGTTATATAGTAACTAATCATGTAGCAATACAGTTGTCCTGCATTGATTTGGGCATAGTGCAATAATTCTTTAAGGAGAGTCATTTAGGTCAGTGTCATTTATGTTTTTTAATTAGTCTTGCTGTTGTGTGTGTTTATTACATGTTTGTGTTATTTTGGATTGGTACTCTTTGGACATTAAAGATATAATTATTTATTACTCTGGTTTGTGCGGCCTTTTCTGTCTTTGGGGCCCATTTGGAGCTGATACTGGCAGCTCATTGTGTATAGATGCAGTAGATGCAGGTAGGATGATATTTAATGTGAGCAATCTGTATGTACAGGGTGTGGGAAACATATAAGATAGGCTCTTATTCGGGGTGAAGGTCTGGATTAATGTGAGCAATCTGTATGTACAGGGTGTGGGAAACATATAAGATAGGCTCTTATTCAGGGTGAAGGTCCGGATTAATGTGAGCAATCTGTATGTACAGGGTGTGGGAAACATATAAGATAGGCTCTTATTCAGGGTGAAGGTCCGGATTAATGTGAGCAATCTGTATGTACAGGGTGTGGGAAACATATAAGAAAGCTCTTATTCAGGGTGAAGGTCCAGATTAATGTGAGCAATCTGTATGTACAGGGTGTGGGAAACATATAAGATAGGGTCTTATTAAGGGTGAAGGTCCGGATTAATGTGAGCAATCTGTATGTACAGGGTGGGGGAAACATATAAGATAGGCTCTTATTCAGGGTGAAGGTCCGGATTAATGTGAGCAATCTGTATGTACAGGGTGTGGGAAACATATAAGATAGGCTCTTATTCAGGGTGAGGGTCCGCTTTAATGGAAGAAAGAAAAGACCATCTATCCATCACTTCTCTTACCATGTCACCTCTGCCTACCTCTACCCACCTCACCTCTTTCCACTTAACCTCTGCTGGAATGACCTTACCCTACCTTACCTTTGCCCACTCCTTCTCACCTCACCTCTACCCACCTCTGGTAACCCTACCTCTTCCACTTCATTTCACCCCACCTCCGTTCACCTTTGCATATACATAAATGCATTCGCAGCTTACAACAATGTGGCCCCTAGACCAAAAAAGGTTGTGCCGTAAGGGCTCCCCAGCCGAGTAGGTTGGACCTATTTGAGAATCATTCCATGACCAAGTCAAAGCCTGAATGGGCCTCTGAAAATGTCAGGGCCCTGGCACTTGCCCAAGTATGACCAGCCCTGGGTATTCTGGGTATCACTGTGTGTCACTTTTGTGGTTTTTGGGTGATTATGGTGAAGGCTACAGTTCTCCCCAGGGGAGATTACAGGTTACAATACATAAGGGTCGATTCAAAGAAACATGTAACAGCTTTGATTTTGGTGCCGATCATCCTATTTTTCCCGTACGCTCGTGCGCTCGTATGAACTTGCGAGTGATTCTATAAGCAAATACGTTTCTATCCTAAAATATACGTCCATTCGTATGGCAGTTCGGGAATCAGACCTATGTCAGTTTCCATCCTGAATTTTCCGTTTCATTTCTCAGGTTGCCACATTGGTTTTGCCCTTTTTCCTTTTTTGTCTGGACGTAAATCCTTCTGATCTTGCGCCTGCGCACTACAAACTTACCTCATTAAAGTGCATTCTAAATATTTGGTCTTTTATTTTTCTTTATTTCATTCATTTTGTAGTAACCAACCATTAATGAATGCATTTGCATAAGTAAATCTTACTTTGTTTAATTTTTAGTTAACTTGCATTTTTTACTTGAGGATTTAATTTAAATATTTTGGCTTCAAATGGTACAACTTAAAATTTTGTGTGTGGTTACCCACACCCTCTCCATACAGATTTGCTCTCAAATATAAAAAAACACCCAGCAACTTCTGCATGTTATGAGTCTAGAAACAGCCAAGATGGCGGCTCAGGTATTCTCGGGCAGCCTGCAAACAGAAAGGGCCTTGTGACTGTGTTGCTCTGGATTCTTTGATTTCTGACCTTTCCGTGCCCCCAGCTCTGCTGTGTCTGTGCAAAATACAGCAGTAACCCACATCCTGCACTTTATCCCGCTCTCCTCTCCTCAGTAAGTGTGATGCATCTGACCAAAGATGAGCTTAAATAATTAAACAAAGGTAAACAACTACACCAATAAATTCAATCTAAAAATATTATTCTAGTACATCAATTTAAAAATAAATAACAAAGGACATAAGTTTCTTTAATTAACGCAAATATATTGCAAAATAAAGGTTTACATGCAAAGGACTAATTAAGGTCCACATTAAAATGCTTTTATAAGGCATACATGAATCAGGTATGCACTGCCATACAATTTATGGCCTCGGCCATGCTGATACATGCAGTTCATTGGAGCACAAGACGCGCAGACTCCTCCACATAGCCAAAAAACCTGTTCAAGAACAGCAATCCGACTGCTAAAAGGTGTCGGCAGTGGCTTTCTTTTAAAACGTATTTAGAGGTTTGAAAACTGTTCTCTGAATCACACCTAAACACATCCGATTATCCTAAGTTTTACGTTTTGATCCTAAGTTTTAGGATTTGATCCTAAGTTTTACGTTTTGATCCTAAAATTTAGGAACGAACTTGCGATGATCGTAAGAGCATATACGCATTCGTACGTAGGCTCGTGCGAGTCGGAAATGGCCAAAAAAACAGGAAAAAATGACTAACACCCACCCAAACTTACGATTCTCGATCCGAAATCAATTAACTTTTGCTCTTTGAATCGAGGGGATAGTGTCTTTTGTCCCTATAGAACGTAACCATATGTCTTACCAGTGGTAACTACCTCCAAACATGTGGTATTAGTTTTACAATCTGGATTTGCTTGGAATGGTTCAATGCTCTGGAGCAGCTCCCCCGCACCCATAGGTAATTACCCCATTTTCATGGTATACACAATGTATTTTTGCTATCTCTGTCTTGTTGGTGATAATATGATGGAATGGACCAAGAGTATTAATTATGCTTTTCTTGTGTATTAGACCACTGTGGACAAACTGAAATACACAAAGGCTTAGCAGACACTGAGGAAGCTAATAAAATAGCGAAACTAGTCTGTTCTGCGAGGCTAAGTTCAATTTTGCTGCTAATTGTTATTAATATCAAACTTTGTTAAATGTTGCCACATAGAAACAATTGTCTTTTAAAAAATTGTTATCCGGCCTGTGCTTCGGCCGGAGCACAGACCGTTGAACTGTATAGAGTCTTAATTTCAATGGAAATGTTTTAATATGAATAAAGTGTCTTCTTTACTACAGCATATCGGTTCACTAATTATAACAAAGGCGAGGTCACTATTCCATGAGCCCTGTCCGTATACTTACCTAACTGGGGAGAGGGTCTACTATACCCCAGCTGGGGATTCTTTTATTCTGGGTATTCCTTATCCTACTTGAATCTCTCTAACCTATCTAATAAACTTTGGGGTGGTGTCTGAGGAGTGTGAATAAAGAATAAACCAGTCAAGGTCTGGTCGTTCCAGAAGGAATGATCTGATTCCTCAGGGAGTGGCCAGAGGAAGTGCAGGGAAAAGGTAAGATGTGCTCATCCAGTCAATATATGGCAATCAAATAGGTGCCGGAGGGGTGTGACCACACTCCATAGACAAAAAAGAAATATAACCCTCTGCACACTCATACTATTGAAAAAGCTCGCTAACACTTGTTAAAAGCATGGACTGTTAGTTAACATAGATTGCAATTAATGTAAAAAGGAGGCCATTCATGTTAACTAACAGTCCATGCTTTTACCAAGTGTTAGCGAGCTTTTTCAATAGTGTGAGTGTGCAGAGGGTTATATTTTGTATTTGTTTTTTTGGCACTCCCAAATAAGAAATATGATTAAAGTGGACCAAAACTCAGAATTTTTTCTATTCTTGGTTTTTGTCCTTTCCCCCTGATTGGGGGCACCCTGCTGTGTGAAACCCCCCAGGTCGCCCAAACAAACTCACCTCTTTCATGAAGCTCGTCTAATCCGAGCATGCTGGCGGCCGCACCCCCCTCTACCCTCTAACATAGAACCTGACCGTCCCGGCCATGCACAAATGCCTGGCATGGGCATGCACCCTGCTAAAGGGATAGTGGGGATGTGGCTGCGGCTCACGCATGTGCCATTGGACCAGGAACGAAGGTGAGTTTTTGGGCGACCTGAGGTCACACAGCGGGGCACCGGCGATCAGGGTGCCCCGGTGGGAGCGAGTATGCCTGCCCTGGAGTCTCATAGACTATAGGGTGGGTTTTGGTCCTCTTTAGGTATGCATCGGAAGAAAAAATAGAACAACATGGAAATAGAAAAGATTAAAGGATAAGCAAACCTCACCAGGTTCAGGAAAGAGTGGATGAGGCGGCTGCGGTAGGCCTCTATGTCAAACTCAGGTGAGTACTCCAGTAATATGACGACACCTAAAGACGGTAGAAAGGTAATGAGGCAGATTTAAGCTTAAAACAGAACTTTATTTTGTTCCCCTAAACGGAACCTGTGACAAAGGAAACATGGAGGCTATTGACTGGCCAATGGGAAGGCCAGGAGAATTGTCCTGGCTTTGGTGCCGGTGGTCACCCCAGCACAAGGCCCACCCCACTCGGAACCTGTATGCTTACCTACCAGTCCATCCAGTTCAGCCTGTCCATCTCCTTCCAGTGGTCTAAAAGCCATAGTTGGTAATATTACATGCCAAGAGGGCATCCCGGCCACTATAGATCTCCTTCCAGTGGTCTAGTAGCCATAGCTGGTAATGTTATTACATGCAAGGAGGGCATCCCGGCCACTATAGATCTCCTTCCAGTGGTCTAGTAGCCATAGCTGGAAATGTTATTACATGTAAGGAGGGCATCCCGGCCACTATAGATCTCCTTCCAGTGGTCTAGTAGCCATAGCTGGTAATGTTATTACATGTAAGGAGGGCATCCCGGCCACTATAGATCTCCTTCCAGTGGTCTAGTAGCCATAGTTGGAAATGTTATTACATGCAAGGAGGGCATCCCGGCCACTATAGATCTCCTTCCAGTGGTCTAGTAGCCATAGCTGGTGATGTTATTACATGCCAAGAGGGCATCCCGGCCACTATAGATCTCCTTCCAGTGGTCTAGTAGCCATAGCTGGTAATGTTATTACATGCAAGGAGGGCATCCCGGCCACTATAGATCTCCTTCCAGTGGTCTAGTAGCCATAGCTGGTAATGTTATTACATGCAAGGAGGGCATCCCGGCCACTATAGATCTCCTTCCAGTGGTCTAGTAGCCATAGCTGGTAATGTTATTACATGCAAGGAGGGCATCCAGGCCACTATAGATCTCCTTCCAGTGGTCTAGTAGCCCTAGCTGGTAATGTTATTACATGCAAGGAGGGCATCCCGGCCACTATAGATCTCCTTCCAGTGGTCTAGTAGCCATAGCTGGTAATGTTATTACATGCCAGGAGGGCATCTAGGCCACATTTGAACCTTTTTACTGTATCCTTCATTACTACCTCCTCTGGCAGAAAGGTCCATAGTATCACTGCTCTTACAGAGAAGAATCCCCTCCTATGTCGGTGGAGAAAGCACCTTTCCTCTAACCTTAGTGGATGCCCTCGGGTTATGGTTACACTCGGGGTAGAAATATTGTGATTGTGGGACAGATCTTTGTATTGACCCCGAATATATTTATACATAGTTATTAGATCACCCCTCAGGCGTCTCTTTTCTAAACTAAATAAACCTAACTGTGACAATATTTCAGGGTCCTCTAGTCCCCGCACTCTTTTTATTAACTTAGTTGCCCTCCATTGAACGCTCTCCAGTTCTGATATTTCCTTCTTAAGCACAGGTGCCCAGAACTGTACACAGTGCTCCATATGGGGTCTTACCAGTGACAGGGGTCACATGATGCTCTGGTCATGAGCACCTATGCCCCTATTGATGCCCCCCATGATCCTGTTTGCTTTGGCAGCTGCTGCCTGGCATTGATTACTACAGTTGAGCTTATTGTTAACTAAAACCCCTAGGTCCTTTTCCATTGTTGTTTTACCAAGTGATTTTGTATTTAGTGTGTAATCATAACCTTTTTCACTACATCCAGTCCAGGCCGTCCCAGAGTCATTACACTCAAGATTCCACCACCAGGTGGCAAGATCAAAAGATGTTGCCCTCCCGGCCCCTATAAAACCAGGTGGTCCTCTATCATCCTCAGTTTGTCATCTTGCAGCTGCTGCATGAAGATCGTGGATGTTACTTTCTCTTTTCAGCTATGGCAGCAGAGCGGGGTCACCTAACCTAAACTAATGGATCCTGGACCCCCTATGCCTCCCAGCTTCGGCTGCTTGGGATCTGTGACAGTAGGGTGAACGCAGGGCGACTGGGCGTGCAGCAGAGCTTCGCTCTGGGCCGCAGGCTGATGGAGAGCCTGAAGGGAGAACCACTGACACGGACCAGGCCTTGTGCATGGAGGTTCCCTGCAAAAAACTTAGTTGCACTGCCTTCCACTGCCCACAGATTGTTCTGAGTCTCTCTCTGGTTGCACTGATTGGTGGGATTACACTTTTACAACCAGGTTGTGGTCCCCCTGCCCCACTGTGTGCTGCGCTGTCTGCTGGTCTTAACAGCGGCATGTTGCAGGCAGAGCGCTTATGTGTGTGCGCACTTTTCCCTTCCCTCATACCCCCTGGGTCCCTGTGAGGGGTCATGTGTTTCGGTGCTGGAGGCGCCATGATGCTTCCACATGAGGCACGGGGCCGCTATGTTGTGGGGCGCCTGTGCAGAGGAGGAGGGGACGCCATTTTTGCGCTATTTGGGGGGCGGGCCTAGCACGCACGCGCTGTTGGCGCGGCCACGCCCCCATCACTAGGCCTCTATCCTGCTTCCTCCCTGCTGGGAGCGTACGTTGTATGCGCGTCTGGCCTGGTGGCATTCGCAAGACTGGGTGTCCGGTGTGTGCTGTGGTGTCCCTCTTTCCGATCCCTATTTTGGTATCGTGAGTCCCCCTTGTTTTTTGCTTTGCTATATATATATATATATATATATATATATATATATATATATACACACACATATAGGATATCTGCTGGTATGGGACTGCTGTGAGCTGGGGCCCCCATGCGGGCATGATAGGCTCTGCCCCCTGTGCGGCAAGAGTCCCCTAGTGGGTTCAGTACCGTTGTTGCACTTGCGCCAGAGGTTTTTTCCTCTGACCTGAACGGGCGGTCGCTAATGACCCTGGCCCATCCCCTTCGTCGGTCTCGCCGTCCACCCCGGGCGGCCTTCTGCCCCTAGCAAAGGGGAGGCCAGCGGGGGCTCCCTAAATGATTATGCAGCGCCTGACCAGCATTGACCGGCGGTTGTCCTCATTGTCCCCTAAAAAGGTCACTGGCAGGAAGCGGCATATTGAACCCACCTACTCGGATGAGGATATTCCCGATTATTGGGATTGGGGAGGAGGTTTCTGAGGATTTGACAATCTGCTGCAGAATTTTCTGCCGGAGATGACAGTGCCTCTGGGTCTTCCTCGGGTGAGGATTCATGAGCGCAATACAGAGCGCCTGCTTGCTGCGGAGTTTGATAACCACCATATCGCCCCCCCCTGAGGCGGCTAAGAGGAGGCAGGGTGCCCTGTTCCGCACTGAAAGACCGAGACTAGTCTTTTGGGAACAGGCCCCCTTTTTTTCTGGCTGGTCCTTAAAGAATGGGAGAGACCCAACAGAGTGCTTTCCAGCAGATCTGGTACGTCTTGGTCTCACCCTCCAAGGTGGTCCCCCCCGTGTCTGGGCTGTCTAAGACCACTGTGATGCCATCTCCTGACAATGCATCCCTGCGTGATCCCTCTGATAGCAAATAGATCAGCTCTTGTGCCATGCATTCACCTTTACTGGTGCTCTGTTCCGTCTGGTATGTGCTTCTGCCATGGTGGTTCTGGCCAGCAAGAGGAGGGCGAGACTACTCTCTTCTAGGGCCAAGAACCATGGCCAGACGGAGGAGTACAAGGAGGCCGAATCCTGCCTGGTTTTCATTGGTTTTATTGCGACAGCCATGGATGATGTACTCCGACTTGGCGCCAGGGGTTTCGGCCCTGCTGGTGGCATTGCGACGCTATTTTGGCTGAGACAGTGGGCCGCTGATGCAGCAGCCCAAAAGGTCCCTCACTAGCCTACCCGTGGGAACGCCTGGATCTCCTGGTAGGGGATGGGAGGCTCCCTCAGAAGAAGATGACGTCTCGACCCTTCAGATCCCCTCTTCCTTTCGCCCCTTCCGAAGGGGAAGAGGTTCTGAACTCCCGATGCCGCAGAGGGACCGGAAGCAGAGGGGGTTCCCGAGGTCGCTCCAGTTCTGGATAGGGGTCCAAGTCTAAACCCCCTACCAAGCCCCCTCAGGCATGAAGAGGCGCCCCTATCCTTCTGGGTGGGGGAACGGCTGCAGCTGTATGCTCAGGTCTGGAGACGGCGTGTCTCGGACCGGTGGGTTCAGGGAGTGGTATCCTCCTGGTACAAGATAGCGCTGGCAGCCTGCCCCCCCCCCCCCCCCCGAGGTTTGTCCGTTCATGGATGCCCCGAGACCCATCACAGGCTCAGGCCTTGGAGTCGGCTGTTCTGCATCTCCTGCGTTTAGGGGTGATTTGACCAGTTCCTCAACTGGAGCGAGGTCAGGGGTTCTACCCCAATCTGTTCGCGGTCCCCAAAAAGGACAGAACTCTACATCCCATTCTGGACCTGAAAGGTCTCCACAGATATGTCAGGGTCAAGCATTTTGCATTGAAACTCTGCGATCGGCTGTAAGATCGCTTCGACCTGGCGACTTCATGACCATGGTGGGCATCAGGGACGCTTACCTGCACATCCCGATACTCCAGGGACATCAGAGGTTTCTGAGGTTTGCTGTAGAGGATCAGCACTGCCAGTTTGTGGCTCTTCCATTCAGGATATCCTCAGCCCCTCGTTATTCACCAAGGTGCTAGCGGGTCTTATAGCCGTTCTGCGGTATCAGGGCATCTTGGTGATACCCTTCCTGGACGACTTAATGATATCGGCACGGCCGTGTTTCCCGGCCGAGATTGCCACGCTGACTCTACTGTCCACTCTGGGGTAGTTGGCTGGGTGATCAACTACCCAAAGTCTTCTCTCCCCTTCCACGGTGAGGTCATTTCTGGGAATGACATCGGACTCTGTTCAGACCAGGATTTTTCTGCCTCATCAGAAGGTCTTAGGTCTTCAGACGCAGGTGCAGGCGTTGCTGGCTTGTCCGCAGCCATTGGTACGCCTGGGGATGACATTGGTGGGCCTCATGGTGGCGTGCTTCGAGGCAGTGCCCTTCGCCCATTTTCATATGAGGCCGTTACAGTTTAACCTGCTATCCGTTTGGGATCGGAGCCAGGAATCCCTGGATCAGGAGTTTGCGCTGTCCTCCTCTGGCCCGACGTCCCTCGGGTGGTGTTTGGTCTCCTGGAACCTGTTGGTCGGCAAGTTCTTTCTGACTCCCTGCTGGGGAATTGTCACCACGGATGCCAGCCTAACGGGCTGAGGCGGTGTTTGGTGGACCCGCAGGATCCAGGGTCAGTGGGGGCCGCAGGGAAACCAGTTATCCATAAACAAGTTGGAGCTGAGAGCGATTCGGCTGGTACTGCTACACTTGTCCTCCCAGCTAGGGGGAGTCCGGTGCAGGCCCGCTCGGACATTCTAACGGCTGTCGCCTACATTAATCACCAAGTCCGAACTCGGAGCAAGTGTTCCCTCCAGGAGGTGACCCAGTTTCTGACTTGGGCAGAGGAGAATGTTCCCTGCATCTTGGCGGTCTACTTCCCCGTGGTGGAGAATCAGGAGGCGGACGCTCTGAGCTGGAGCTTCTCGTGCCTAGGAGTATGGTCTCTCAACAGCAGGATCTTTCAGTCTCTGTGTCGCCGCTGGGGTTGACCGGACATGGGCCCTTTTTTTGCGTCCAGACACAATCACAAGCTCCCAAGGTTTGTCTCCTTATCATAGGATCCTCTGGCATTTGCTATAGATGTCCTGTCAATTCCTTGGACGGAGTTCTTGTTCCTGTATGTCTTCCCTCCGTTTCTGCTGCTGGGCAAAGTGCTGCGCAAGATTGCCCAGGAGGGAGTACCAACAATTCTAGTGGTCCCTCTTTGGCCAAGAAGGAGTTGGTTGCAGCCATAGTTCAAATGTCGGTGGATCACTACGTCATGTCCTACAATCCAGATCTACTTATGCAAGGGTCATTCCTATTTACAATCGCTGGCTTGGCGGCCTGGCTATGGACACCTTAATCCTGAAAAAAAAAAAAAAAAAAAGGGGTTGTCCGCTACGGTAGTACGAACTATGTTTCAAGCACGGAAGAGGGCCTCTTCCATGATCTACTACAAATTTTGGAAGGCCTACATTGCTTGGTGTGAGGCCAAGAGCTTTCACTGTCGGAAATTTTCCATTTCTAAGATTCTAGAATTTTTTGCGGGTCTGCAGTTGAGCACCCTAAAGGGTCAGGTCTCGGCTTTAACCATTTTCTTCAGAGATCCATTGCCACCCATAGGTTGGTCAGGACCTTTTTCAAGGAGTTATACATGTTCGGCCACCGCGCAGGTCAGTTTTGTCGGTGTGGGACCTGCATTTGGTGCTATCTGCTCTCCAGGGCCCTCCCTTCGAGCCTTGAGCGACGCTAGCTTGCTCATTTTGATTGTCTTTCTGGTTGCCATCTCTTCGGTGAGGCGTGTGTCTGCTCTGTGTATGACACCACCGTACTTGGGCGTCACATGGATAGGGTGGTATTCCTTTTTAGGCTGGATTTTTTCCCTAAAGTTGTGCCCCCTTTTTCACATTAATGAGGTTGTCTTGCCCTCCTTGTACCCGTCTCCGGCTAACCCCAAGGCAAGGGCCCTCCATGCTCTGGTTGTGGTCAGAGCCTTTAATTATTTTTTGTGTGCTACTGAATCTTCAGATAGTCAGATTTCCTATTTGTCCTACCAGATGGCCCTAGGAAAGGGTTGCCACCGGCCAAGTCCACGTTCAGTAGGTGGATCAGACAGGCGGTGGCGCGGGCATATTCTGCCAGGGGGTGGGAACCCCCTTTTCGGGTCACAACTCACGCTTTTAGAGCTATTGGTGCCTCCGGGGTTTTTCAGCACCAGGCTTCTGTTGAACAAGTTTGTAGGCCCGCTGCTACATACTTTTTACAGGGTGGATGTCAGGGCCTCAGCTGACTCTGTTTTTGGCCGCAAGGTGCTTCAGGCCGTAGTGCAATTAACTACGCGCTGTTCCGCACTGGGGATCCCGCCCATATGAGACTGCTTTTGGATGTCTCGAGTGTAATGAATCTGGGACGGTCTGGACTGGATGTAGTGAAAAATACAATTCTGTGAAACTCACCTGAAGAATTGTTTTTGAATACATCCAGTCCAGGCCGTCCCACCCCGCCCTTGGGTTTGTTATGGCCTGTTGCCTGTTATGGTGATTCTTAAAAATTGTTGTCTATGGATTGTTATGATTGTTAATGAGAGTACAAGCTGAAGCTCTGTGATGTAACATGGTTTTTGGGCCTCCCGGCCGTTCCTCTTGTCTGCTTTTGGACTGAGGATGATAGAGGACCACCTGGTTTTATAGGGGCCGGGAGGGCAACATCTTTTGATCTTGCAGCAGCGCCACCTGGTGGCGGAATCTCGAGTGTAATAAATCTGGGACGGCCTGGACTGGATGTATTAAAAAACAATTCTACAGGTGAGTTTCACAGAATTGTATTTTAATTGGTGGCCTTTTTTGGCCACTAGGAGGAGCACTAGCTCTCTGCTACAGTGAGAGCTTCTCACTTAAAGTGAACTAAAACCCTGGATTTTCACTATCCCAGGGGAGGGTTGTGTTCCACTTTAAGAAGTTGAAGTAGGACTTTAATCACTGCAGTATTTTCATTTTGAACTCCCAGGTTAGTACATTTGTTCTAGTCATACTTGTCAGGACCACCTACCACAGATTGCGCAGCAGTGTCCGTGCGGCTGTAAGGGATGGGCACAGGGCACGTCGGGACATTTGTTCCCCGTGTGTTGGAGCAGAGCCGAGCAGATTTCTGGCAGCACCTACAAGACAGAGACATTGAAAATTCCCAGGTGAAAGTGTAACACATAAAAGGATTAGGTTGGTCACACATTGTTCCCGCAGTGTAAGCGGATCTCCTCACCTCGTCATTGCCGCAGGTGCAGCCAGATCTCTCCGGGCATTTCGTGTTGATGATCTGTGGTCGGGCCGGTCCCGGGAACTGCAGCTTCCCTGTGCGCGAAGCCGCGTGGGCCCCGAAATCCGCATTGCTGGCAAAAGTCTGAAATTCAAAAGAGAAGAGACTGCCAATAAAAAAAAAAAAAAAAAAACATACAACGCTCGTGGACCAAAACCTAGTGCGATATAGATTCCCGGGTTGATCGATTTCCTCTCGCTGGGGCATCCAAAATCAGAATGCCCCCATCCAAACTCCCCAGGTCGCCCCATTCACTTACCTTGCTTCCCGGTCCAACGGCGCATGCGGGAGCTGCGGCCACATCCCCGCTATCCTTCTAGCAGGGCGTGTGTCCGTGACAGGCATTTGTGAATGGCCGGTGTGGGAACGCTCCCTGTTAGAGGGAAGCGGGGGATGCGGCTGCACTCGGAGCCGCTGGTGTGACGTCAGCGGCTCTGAGCGTGCTAATTGGACGAACGGCCGCACATGCGTCATAGGACCGGGAAGAGGTGAATTTGTTCAGGCGATCTGGGGGGTTTCACACAGCGGGGTGCCCGGGGCGAAAGGACCAAAACCCAGGATAGTCAAAATCCACTTTAAAGCAGAACAAAACCTTAGGTGATTGGCCCTGGACTCCAGGGCCGGCTGCTGGTTTTCCCCAGGGGGAACCAAAATCGGGATATCCTGCTGTGTGAAAACCCCCAGGGCGCCCCACTCACCTTGCTTCCAGGTCCAACAACACATGAAGGAGCCGCGGCCGCATCCCCAGTATCCCTCTAGCAGGACGCGTGCCCGCGCCAGCCATTTGTGAATGGCGGGCATGGGCACACTCCCTGTTAGAAGGAAGCAAGGGCGGCCACCAGGGCGTCTTAGATGGTGTGACGCTCCAAGCGCGCAGATTGGACGAACGTCCGCGCATGCGCCGTAAGACCGGGAAGAGGTGAGTTTGTTCAGGCGATCCGGAAGGTTTTGCACAGGGGGAAAGGACAAACACCCAGGATAGTCTTTGAAACATATCAAAACCCTGGGTGATTGGCCCTGGACTCCAGGGCTGGCTGCTGGTTTTCCCTGGAGGCATCCCAAATCGTGATGCTCCGCTGTGTGAACACCCCCCCCCCCCCCCCCCAAGGTTGCCTCAAAACTCACCTTTGCCTTGGCTTCTACAGCGATGCAAAAATCTTCGGCGCATCCCCAGCATCTCTGTGCCAAGGGGGGCGAGCACATCTATAGGGAACTGGGGATGCGGCCGCTCTCACTCCGTATTACCGGCCTCCCAGAGCCGCATTGCTGATTATTAATACGCATGACGTACAGCGCCGATTATACGAGGGCCCGCGTATGAGCCATAGGACCAGGAAAAAGGCGAGTTTTTATGGGCAATCTTGGGGGTTTCAGTTAGCGGGGCATCCAGAATCAGGGGCAAAGAACAAAACCTGGGGTATTAAACCAGAACTCTACCCAAAGGTTTTAGTTAAACCCTCCCTGGTAGCATCTAGGTCCACATAAAACCCCCACCCATGTACCTCTGCTGCCTGTGAGTCTTGAACGTAGGAGCTACCCACATTTATTCCTGAAGAGCTCTGTACAGCGAGGGGACCAGGGAACAGCTGCACACTGAACACCTCCCATTGGTGTTGGTTTTGTATTCTACCCCCTGTTGGATAAAGCTTTATTCTTAAAAATAAGTCCCCGAATGCAGGGCTCACTGATGGCATGGGGCGGGGGGGGGGGGGGGGTTAGTTTAGTGTCCCTCTGGACCAGGACCTGAAGTTGCAAAGGAGAGTTTAGGTCCACTTTAAAGCGGACCAAAACCCACATTTTTAACTGCTGAATTGCTTCCCCCCACGAATAGTAACTTTTGCTTATTTTTACTGCCCTGCTTCACTCTAATCCCAGATAATGGCGCCTGTTTTAGCTGTAAAGCTCCGCCTCCTCCATTCATTGCCGCTGTTTTGTGTGGCAATGATGTCATAGCCACACTGATGTAATGACTGATCCCCTGCCATCTTACAGAGAGGGACAGCAACAAATAAAGTGTTCCAGGGCTATTTGATGAACAAAAATACCCATTTCTAGTTCTACACCCTAAGAATCGGCAGGGGCTTTGGTCAAATGTATTTCACAAGTTCAGTGGGTTTTGATCCACTTTAAGTACTGCAGGCAGCAATAGAGCAACGGTTGCTGTATTACAACAGTAATCCCATTGTGGATATATACATAGCCTGTTTCCGGATGCCCCTTCTTAACCTAGTTTACTCACCTCATGGGAGATCCCATAGCGCATGAGCAGGTTTTCATCCAGTCAATGTTCTATGCTGTGCATATCAATGAACAAGTATAGAACACGGTTTGTATACACAGCCAAGGATAGAGGCGGGGAGCGGCCAGCATCACTCAGGCAACTCCACTCCAGCTGTGTGGGCCACCAATCAGATTGGAAACCAGGGGGTTTCACAAAGCAGGGCATCCCAAAATAGGATGACCTCAGGACAGGGAATCGGCCAGCTCAGAGTTTTGTTCCACTTCCCTGGCCTAAGTCTGGGGCCAGGGGATTCCCTGTCCTAGGGGCAGTGTGTAACCCCCTGGTTTTCTTCTATACACACCTCTATTCCACAGAGCATGTGTGCAGGGCCGGATTATAATGGGGGTGCAAGCCCTGGGGCCTCCACCACTTGCCCTGCAAAGGGGGCCTCCACCAACCTTTGGGTTACCGTCTGGTCCAGGAGGCTTTTCGGCCACGGGGCCAGCAACAAAGCTATTATCAGTGGGGACCCCCAAGCCTGGGCAAGCCTTTTTCTGTTTTTGCAATCCCGCAAAGCTTGAGGTTTTCTTCTCCTTATAGGAATAAAATCCAGGGCTGACAGGTTTAGTGTATCAGACAGAACCCGATTTCTTCTTCCTTCCATTAATAAAAATATAAAACAAGCCTGGCTGTATATTTCCTGATGTCAGGTGTATAAGTGACCCTTCTCCCACCATCCACCATAATTATATGGATTGTTATTATTGGGCCATTTTTTCGCGATAGTACTCCTTTAAGTAATTAGAATTTCTGGGACTTGTAGTGCTACAATCGTCATTCATCTTTACCTCTGGCACATGAATGGTTAACAGCCAAGCAGGGAGAATAAGAAGGTGTTATTGTATCAACCAGGGAAATGTGATCCTTTATTAAATCCTCCATGAAAGGGCGACTCCCAGAAACCTGAGCGGCATTGGGGGGACGCCCGTAGCCGTGAGTCAGGGTTGCGGGCATGTTGCCACAGGTAGCCGAGACATCAGCGTCTGTGGGATGGAATAATTACCCCCCGAACACACCGCAAGCATTATGCAAGGCCGCAGGGTCACCAGATAGAAAGGGGGGGCTCTATTCAGCCTTTATTGACCCGGATGGCGAAATAGTCCCGTTCTGGCTTTTTCATAGAAACATAGGCGGGTGAAGACAGGAAACCATACGCTCCATCTAGTCTGCTCTTATGTATATACTGTATGTTCTCTGTATCTTATGTATATACTGTATGTTCTCTGTATCTTATGTATATACTGTATGTTCTCTGTATCTTATGTATATACTGTATGTTCTCTGTATCTTATGTGTATACTGTATGTTCTCTGCATCTTATGTGTATACTGTATGTTCTCTGTATCTTATGTGTATACTGTATGTTCTCTGTATCTTATGTGTATACTGTATGTTCTCTGTATCTTATGTGTATACTGTATGTTCTCTGTATCTTATGTGTATACTGTATGTTCTCTGTATCTTATGTGTATACTGTATGTTCTCTGTATCTTATGTGTATACTGTATGTTCTCTGTATCTTATGTATATACTGTATGTACTCTTTATCTTATGTGTATACTGTATGTTCTCTGTATCTTATGTGTATACTGTATGTTCTCTGTATCTTATGTATATACTGTATGTACTCTTTATCTTATGTGTATACTGTATGTTCTCTATATCTTATGTGTATACTGTATGTTCTCTGTATCTTATGTGTATACTGTATGTTCTCTTTATCTTATGTGTATACTGTATGTTCTCTTTATCTTATGTGTATACTGTATATTCTCTTTATCTTATGTGTATACTGTATGTTCTCTGTATCTTATGTGTATACTGTATGTTCTCTGTATCTTATGTATATACTGTATGTTCTCTGTATCTTATGTGTATACTGTATGTTCTCTGTATCTTATGTGTATACTGTATGTTCTCTGCATCTTATGTGTATACTGTATGTTCTCTGTATCTTATGTGTATACTGTATGTTCTCTGTATCTTATGTGTATACTGTATGTTCTCTGTATCTTATGTGTATACTGTATGTTCTCTGTATCTTATGTATATACTGTATGTTCTCTGTATCTTATGTGTATACTGTATGTTCTCTGTATCTTATGTGTATACTGTATGTTCTCTGTATCTTATGTATATACTGTATGTACTCTTTATCTTATGTGTATACTGTATGTTCTCTGTATCTTATGTGTATACTGTATGTTCTCTGTATCTTATGTATATACTGTATGTACTCTTTATCTTATGTGTATACTGTATGTTCTCTGTATCTTATGTGTATACTGTATGTTCTCTGTATCTTATGTATATACTGTATGTACTCTTTATCTTATGTGTATACTGTATGTTCTCTATATCTTATGTGTATACTGTATGTTCTCTGTATCTTATGTGTATACTGTATATTCTCTTTATCTTATGTGTATACTGTATATTCTCTTTATCTTATGTGTATACTGTATGTTCTCTGTATCTTATGTGTATACTGTATGTTCTCTGTATCTTATGTATATACTGTATGTTCTCTGTATCTTATGTGTATACTGTATGTTCTCTGTATCTTATGTGTATACTGTATGTTCTCTGTATCTTATGTATATACTGTATGTTCTCTGTATCTTATGTGTATACTGTATGTTCTCTGTATCTTATGTATATACTGTATGTTCTCTGTATCTTATGTGTATACTGTATGTTCTCTGTATCTTATGTGTATACTGTATGTTCTCTGTATCTTGTGTATACTGTATGTTCTCTGTATCTTATGTATATACTGTATGTTCTCTGTATCTTATGTGTATACTGTATGTTCTCTGTATCTTATGTATATACTGTATGTTCTCTGTATCTTATGTGTATACTGTATGTTCTCTGTATCTTATGTATATACTGTATGTTCTCTGTATCTTATGTGTATACTGTATGTTCTCTGTATCTTATGTGTATACTGTATGTTCTCTGTATCTTATGTGTATACTGTATGTTCTCTGTATCTTATGTGTATACTGTATGTTCTCTGTATCTTATGTATATACTGTATGTTCTCTGTATCTTATGTGTATACTGTATGTTCTCTGTATCTTATGTATATACTGTATGTTCTCTGTATCTTATGTGTATACTGTATGTTCTCTGTATCTTATGTGTATACTGTATGTTCTCTGTATCTTATGTATATACTGTATGTTCTCTGTATCTTATGTGTATACTGTATGTTCTCTGTATCTTATGTATATACTGTATGTTCTCTGTATCTTATGTGTATACTGTATGTTCTCTGTATCTTATGTGTATACTGTATGTTCTCTGTATCTTATGTATATACTGTATGTTCTCTGTATCTTATGTGTATACTGTATGTTCTCTGTATCTTATGTGTATATACTGTATGTTCTCTGTATCTTATGTGTATACTGTATGTTCTCTGTATCGTATGTATATACTGTATGTTCTCTTTATCTTATGTGTATACTGTATGTTCTCTGTATCTTATGTGTATATACTGTATGTTCTCTGTATCTTATGTGTATACTGTATGTTCTCTGTATCTTATGTATATACTGCATGTTCTCTGTATCTTATGTGTATACTGTATGTTCTCTGTATCTTATGTGTATACTGCATGTTCTCTGTATCTTATGTATATACTGTATGTCCTCTGTATCTTATGTATATACTGTATGTTCTCTTATGTGTATACTGTATGTTCTCTGTATCTTATGTGTATACTGTATGTTCTCTGTATCTTATGTGTATACTGCATGTTCTCTGTATCTTATGTATATACTGTATGTCCTCTGTATCTTATGTATATACTGTATGTTCTCTTATGTGTATACTGTATGTTCTCTGTATCTTATGTGTATACTGTATGTTCTCTGTATCTTATGTGTATACTGTATGTTCTCTGTATCTTATGTGTATACTGTATGTTCTCTGTATCTTATGTATATACTGTATGTTCTCTGTATCTTATGTGTATACTGTATGTCCTCTGTATCTTATGTGTATACTGTATGTTCTCTATATCTTATGTATATACTGTATGTTCTCTTTATCTTATGTGTATACTGTATGTTCTCTGTATCTTATGTGTATACTGTATGTTCTCTGTATCTTATGTATATACTGTATGTTCTCTGTATCTTATGTGTATACTGTATGTTCTCTGTATCTTATGTATATACTGTATGTTCTCTGTATCTTATGTGTATACTGTATGTTCTCTGTATCTTATGTATATACTGTATGTTCTCTGTATCTTATGTGTATACTGTATGTTCTCTGTATCTTATGTATATACTGTATGTTCTCTGTATCTTATGTGTATATACTGTATGTTCTCTGTATCTTATGTGTATATACTGTATGTTCTCTGTATCTTATGTGTATACTGTATGTTCTCTGTATCTTATGTATATACTGTATGTTCTCTTTATCTTATGTGTATACTGTATGTTCTCTGTATCTTATGTGTATATACTGTATGTTCTCTGTATCTTATGTGTATACTGTATGTTCTCTGTATCTTATGTATATACTGTATGTTCTCTGTATCTTATGTATATACTGTATGTTCTCTGTATCTTATGTATATACTGTATGTTCTCTGTATCTTATGTGTATACTGTATGTACTCTGTATCCTATGTGTATACTGTATGTCCTCTGTATCTTATGTATATACTGTATGTTCTCTGTATCTTATGTATATACTGTATGTTCTCTGTATCTTATGTATATACTGTATGTTCTCTGTATCTTATGTGTATACTGTATGTACTCTGTATCCTATGTGTATACTGTATGTCCTCTGTATCTTATGTGTATACTGTATGTTCTCTGTATCTTATGTATATACTGTATGTTCTCTGTATCTTATGTGTATACTGTATGTTCTCTTTATCTTATGTGTATACTGTATGTTCTCTGTATCTTATGTGTATACTGTATGTTCTCTGTATCTTATGTGTATACTGTATGTTCTCTGTATCTTATGTATATACTGTATGTTCTCTGTATCTTATGTGTATACTGTATGTTCTCTGTATCTTATGTGTATACTGTATGTTCTCTGTATCTTATGTGTATACTGTATGTTCTCTGTATCTTATGTATATACTGTATGTTCTCTTTATCTTATGTGTATACTGTATGTTCTCTTTATCTTATGTGTATACTGTATGTTCTCTGTATCTTATGTGTATACTGTATGTTCTCTGTATCTTATGTATATACTGTATGTTCTCTGTATCTTATGTGTATACTGTATGTTCTCTGTATCTTATGTGTATACTGTATGTTCTCTGTATCTTATGTATATACTGTATGTTCTCTGTATCTTATGTGTATACTGTATGTTCTCTGTATCTTATGTGTATACTGTATGTTCTCTTTATCTTATGTGTATACTGTATGTTCCCTGTATCTTATGTATATACTGTATGTTCTCTGTATCTTATGTGTATACTGTATGTTCTCTATATCTTATGTATATACTGTATGTTCTCTGTATCTTATGTGTATACTGTATGTTCTCTGTATCTTATGTGTATACTGTATGTTCTCTGTATCTTATGTGTATACTGTATGTTCTCTGTATCTTATGTGTATACTGTATGTTCTCTTTATCTTATGTGTATACTGTATGTTCTCTGTATCTTATGTGTATACTGTATGTTCTCTTTATCTTAGGATAGATGGAGGCTTATCCCAGCCATGTTTAAATTCAGTGACTGTCAATTTTTCACCTACCTCTGCTGGAAGTTTGTTCCCGGCATCTACTACTCTTTCTGTAACATAATATTTTCTAACATTGCTCCTGATCTTCCCTCCGACTAGCTTCAGGTTGGGCCCCTTGTTCTATCATTAAGTTTCTTCTTAAAAATACTTTCCTCCTGAACCTTAATCAATCCTTTCACATATATAAAGGTCTCCATCATGTCCCCCCTCTCCCTTCTTTCCTCCAGACTATTATATTACTACTATTTTAAGTTTAAGTCCTTCCACCATTTTTGTTGCCCGCCTTTGGACCCGTTCTATTTGAATAATGTATTTTTGCAGGTAAGGTCTCCAGAACTGCACGCAATATTCTAGCTGTGGCCTCACCAGGGCTCTATACAGCGGCATCACAACCTCCCTCTTCCTACTGGTGATGCCTCGAGCTATGCAGCCGAGCATCCTGCTTGCTTTTCCCACTGCCTGGCTACACTGTCCAATCATCTTGCAGCTATCAGTAATCAGTATCCCTAAATCTCTCTCCTCCGAGGTCCTGGATAACACAGTGCTGCCCATACGGTGCTCAGAGCAGGGATTCCTTCTACCCAAGTGCAGGATTTTACATTTAGAGACATTAAACTCTAGTTTCCACAGTTTTGACCATCTATCCAGTAAAGCTAAATCATTTTCCATGTTGCAGACACCTCCAGGAATATCCCCCCTTTTACTAACCTTTGTATCATCAGCAAACAGCCGAGCCTTCTTGTCACTTACAAACATATTCAAAAGAATGGGGCCCAGGACAGAGCCTTGTGGCACAGCACTTGTAATTCGCCTTTGTTCAGATTCTGTCCGTTTTATGGCTTGCATCCTGCTCTCTCACTCACATGCCTCACATGGTAATCCCCACGCTTGGCATGTGCGGGGATCCCTTCAAACCTGCTCAGACTAATTCCTGTTTGTCCAAGTTTTCCTACCATTTCCTAATGGTCATCAACTTAAAGAGAGCCTAAGGCCTAAGTAACATTAGGCCCTTCCGCCAAAAACCCCCCTCTACCCCAGAACTGAGGCAGGACTCAACTCAAACCCAACCCAACCCGGTCCCCACAGCGCATTCCCTGCATCCTGGCATCCCCTGCTCTGTGTGCACTCCACATCAAGGTTAACGTGCCAGCAAGCATGGGGGATGCCGCTCTGTAAAAGAGCCTTTGGGGGCGCCAGAGAAAAGCGCTGGATGCGGGGAGCAGATGCGCTGACCCCCCCCCCCCCCCAGTCCTGTCTGAGAGGCGACCAAAATAGAGATTATAGAGTTTCTTTAGAGTTACTAGATACCAGGGCAAGTGGTCTCTCTCTTTTTGGGGCATCCTGATCTGGAAAGCCTCAGTGTGGTGCGTGCACGGGACACAATGGCCTCCCTAGGATCCCTGTGCATGCATCAGGTGGAACGAAGCCACTATGGGGATGTTTGCTGCTCTCCCTCCATTCCTTTCTATGTTGCTCAATTGTATGCACATCATAGTGAGCTGATTAGAGGAGAGCCAACACATGCGCAGAGGGACCGCTAAGGAAAAAAAATATTTTTTCCTCTGGGATACACACTGCACGGGTATCCCAAATCAGGATGTCCCCTAGAAGAGGGACAAATCCCGTGAGAGTGAATGTCTTAGGCCCTTATTTATGAAGGAATAGCGACAGGTAGCGGCTGGTGAGCGACCGGTAATGACGGGCCCCGCCATGAGAACGCCAGCTCCCCACCACAATCACACATTTATCAAGCCGATCCTGCTTAGCGACTGAGATAGCGCCAGATAGCGACTCATTCATCATTATTCCAGCCTCAACCCACAGCGCCAGCGTCCGACCTTGAACAGCGACAGGTATGACCTCTCGCTACCTGCCGCTCTCCAATGCATTTCAATGGAACAATCTTTAAATATTAATAATTAATTGTTATTAATGTTTTTTTTGTTTTTTTTAAATGTGAAAAATTCTGTGACCACTTCTGCCATGTTAGATTTTTTTTTTTAACCTTAAAAAAATTAATTGTGCAGAATTGATATTACAGGTCTGTTATTATTGTATTCATATTACTAAATTCTTAAAAAATTTTTTTTTTTTTGGTTTCCAAAAATATGGTGGTTTGGGGGTTAAAAAACTACTTTTAACACATCGCCGCCAGCGCTCTGGGGTTTAAACATGCATTTCACAGCGCAAGGATTTTTTGAGCGTGATTTTTTGATGAATATGGTGGGAGCCGGTCGCTCTGACCAGTCACTATCATGCGCTCCCATACAGCGCAGAACCTGTCAAATAGCGACTCATCACCCCGTATTCAACATTACTGCACACCGACTCAGTCGCTATCAACAACCGAACAATGGCCAAGCACTGCTACAGTCGCTCAACTGTCGCTACCTGCCGCTATTAATGAATCGGCCTCTTAGTCTTTATTCCTCTTTCAGTCCCATGCTAGCTATAGCATCTCTCTCTCTCTGCTGCCATCTTGTGTCCTAACTGCAGACTGTCATTCTTAACTAAAACCTATTTAATCCGATCTAAATTATAACAATTCTATCAGTACTGGCTGACTAAAAAGTATCTAAACCTTCCTAATTTGAGATGCCCTGATGTGTGATACCCCGTTTGTGGGCCGCTATACATTCCCGCTGGTGTTCCCACAGAGCAGGCGTGGCTCTCAGGCAGATAGGCTCCCGCACCAGCTGGGGAAATGCCACCATGGCCGCTCCGTGGGATTGACAAAAAGCCCCTTCTTTGGTTGAGGGATTTCACACAACAGGGCATCCCAAATCAGGTTACTCAGGGGGAGCAGGAATTAGCAGGCCCTGATGCCGAGCATCCAGGGTTTCAGTCCACTTTAAGCATTGTTTTATTCATTGTGCAGCCACAATAATAGAGGCAGCCTACCTGTCCAAACACAGAGATGCTCCTCAGCTTGATTTCGGATCCGGTCTGGGGAATGTGGACTCGGAAGGAAGTTTCCGGTGAGAAAATAACATCATCGTGCCGGCAGGGGACGTGCTCGGCATCCACAGAGAAGAGATATCGCCCGTTCTCCAGATCCTCGGTGGAGGCCGCCGTTTGCCAGAGCGTTGGATCAAACCACTGGTGCCGATTAGCGTCTCCAAAATTTACAACGGATCCTAAAGAGGAGGAAAGGCGGTGAGCAGGGATGGTAATGGGATGGAAGCCGCCCCAAAGGCAGGATTTTCATTCTCAGGAGCTGGAAAGCGGGCACCCCGTGTAATGTAGGCGAGTATGAGGGTGTTAAAGGATGACCCCAGGGGTAGGGCCACTTTGAGAGACAGTTTGGGAGTAGGTTGGGAGTGGTACTCTGCATCTTGCTATAGTGGAAATTGCAGGTCTGCTTGAAATTAGAAGGCAGGCACAGTCAAAACAAGTTTCAAACAACAGCCTCTTAATTAGGACAGCTTGAGAATACATTTGGGGGGCCCAGGCACATTAGGTCCACTTTTTCAACTCATGCTGGTCCACCCTCCAGGAGTCCGGCAATGTGCGGTTTATGTCCCAGAGCCACAGAAAGCACCTTCCTGCCTCCGTACCATACAGGTGAGTACTCCTCCAGCCTGACCTCTAAGGCCATCCAGGTGACAGATCTCGGGTGAAAAATTCCACCACCTCAGGACAGCATCTACCAGTCTCCAGCTTCCTCGGAATCATTTTCCTTTCCATACCTTATAGTGTCAGAAACCAATTAGCAGCAGCGCGTGGGCATTTCCCTAGTCTGTCCCTAGACTCCCTCTCCCTGCAGCAAGGGTGACATCTAGTGTCCTAAAGGTCCTTCGCTTCTGTCTGTCTGTCTGTCTTAAAGCCTAACTAGATCTCTCTATTTTGACAGGGGTGATGGCTAATTCACCACCCCGTTACAAAATTAGGCTGAGGTGCCCATACAGGACAATAGACACCTACGTCTGGGATTGTATGAAACACACCCCCTTGAGGCCAGAAGCTGGAACTACAAGACCCAGCATGAAAGATGCTATGGGTGAGCAGGGGAGCCTGGTGCCGCAACGGCACTCCTGCTCCGGGGTTTAGTGGGTAATCCATGAAAGTGGACTTGAGACTTCACATGAGACTTTAGGGCCGGCTTATTTCCTTCCCCCCGGTGCATCCCAGCTGTGTGAAACCCCCCAGTTCACCAACAATTTTTACCTTTCCGCCGAGCCCACGGCAAATGCGTGGCCAGCACCGGCATCACTCTCGGCTGTGCGCTGCCACGCCCGCCGCAACTGAATGGCTGTTTGTGGCCACGCACAGCCGAAGGATACAAGTGATGCTGCGCACTGACGATGTGTGAATTCCATTGTAGCAGCACATTACTATGATTGGAGAAGTTGATTGGACGGGTGGCTGAGTCTGTGCCGTAGGTTCGCAGAAAGGTGAGTAGATTCGGCATCCTGGGGGGGATTCACACAGCAGGGCACCCTGGTTTTGGTCTGTAAAAACCCAAGTGTCCTGCTGCGTGAAAACCCCCCCCCAGGACGCTGGATAAAAATCCTTGGTTTTGGTTCACTTTAAAGCTGAGTTTTACAAAAGCACAGGACCGGATTATAAGGGAGCAATGGCGTGCCCCGGGGCCTCCACCACTTGTCCTGCAAAGGGGGCTTCCACCAACCTTTTGGTTATGGTCTGGTCCAGGAGGCTTTTCAGTCTTTGGGGCCAGCAACAAAGCTGCTCGTGGCAATGGGGGCGCGCCTGGCCAAGCCTTTTTTCATTTATGTAAGCCCGCAGCTAAAGCCACCACAGGGCAGGACTCAGAGTCTAGAGCAGCAAAGCCGCCGCCAGCAACGCTCCAGTGATGGGTGCAGAGCTGTCACTGCACATAAGCCACCAAGCACAGCCACTGGCAGCTCAATGCAGGGAACCAGCCGGGCGACTACACCACCCCCCACCCAGAATGGCAAAGCAGCAGCACGCACCCACACAAGGGGGGCACAAGGGACTCCATCTGATGTTCCAGTAAGTAGGCGGGTGCCAGACAACCACCAATCAGTTACTTGGCTGGACTATTATTTTATACTGTATCTGGGGCCTCCGCCAGATTTTGTGCCCAGGGGCCTCCACCACACTTAATCCGGCCCTGCAAAAGCATATTGCTCCCGGCCCATTACAGAGGGGTTCTCCCCCATC
Organism: Gastrophryne carolinensis; assembly: GCA_027917425.1. Lineage (NCBI taxonomy): Eukaryota > Metazoa > Chordata > Amphibia > Anura > Microhylidae > Gastrophryne > Gastrophryne carolinensis. The sequence continues at coordinate 22,669,636 of CM051244.1, forward strand.
CTGACCTCCACGGTCCCCAGGTGAGCAATCTTTTGGTTCTGATCCGTCACACACCCCAGAAGGTATGTACCAGAGCTCCTTCCCTTCTTCTTCAGCTCGGGCATCTCAGCAGCTGCACAGCACAGCACAGCACAGCACAGCACTCTCCTGCTCTCAGAGCAGTCTAGCCTTATATACATCTGAGTAGGGCGACACCTGGTGGCCGTTCTTATGGCTGCTACCTATCTGTCTACTGTATGGAAACATGAAATAAAGTAACCCACCACTTAAAGTGGACTAACACCCAGGGGGGATCGGGCCGGGAATCTATAAGATTCCCGGGCCGATCAGATCCCTCCCCGCGGGGCATCCGAAATCGGGATGTCCCGCGGGGAGGAACCCCCCAGGAAGCCCAGAAACCTTACCTTAACCCCGTTCCAACGGCGCATGCGCGGGCCACGTCTCGCGCTTCCCTCTAGCAGGGAGCGCACCCGTGCCGGCCGTTTGTGAATGGCCGGCGCGGGCGTGCTCCCTGTTAGAGGGAAGCGCGAGACGCGGCCTCCAGCGCTCAGAGCTGCTGTAGTTGGACGACGCTTGTACGTGCATACCACAGCGGCTCTGAGCGCTCTGATTGGACGAGCGCCCGCGTAGGAGCGTGGTGAGGTGTGGTTTCCGGGCGTTCTGGGGGGGTTTCACACAGCGGGGCAGCCCCGATCGGGGTGCCCCACCGAAGTGGACCAAAACCCAGGATAGTCAAAATCCTGGGTGTTGGTCCACTTTATATAACATTTATATATGAAAGTCGATCCCAAAGGTTAGCACCCATATGCATATGAACAGCAGTGCATACCCTATAAAGTTTGGTGTTGGTCCACTTTAAAGTGGACCAAAACCCAGCTGGATCGGCCCAGGAATCTATAACATACTGAATACTTTATTGACCGCCAAGTAAGTACAGGATACATACAAGGAATACTTTTTTGCAGATTCCCCATTAGAGCTATAAACAACAGACATATAATACATATAATACATATAATACATATAATACATATAATACATATAATACATATAATACATAGTAGTAACACAGTAACATAGTAGTGACAGGTATAAGTTCAGTGCCTGTTATTCAGTGCAGGTTATTCATTGCCTTAACGGCCAAAGGAAAAAAAACTATTCTTTTCCAGAGCCGATCCATCCCCTCCCCGCGGGGCATCCAAAATTGGGATGCCCCGGTGTGTGAAACCCCCCAGTTCGCCGACAACACTTACCTAAATTCTGGTCCAATGGCGCATGCGCAGGCTGCGGCCGCATCCCCGCTATCCCTTTAGGGCGCGCTCCATGTTAGACGGAAGTGCGAGATGCGGCCACCGGCGAGCTCGGAGCCGCTGAGCTAAGACGTCTCTTAGACGTGCATAGCTCAGCGGCTCCGAGCATGCCGATTGGACGAGCGGCCACGCATGCGCCATAGGCGAGTATTATCGGGAGATCCGGGGGGTTTCACATAGCGAGGCATCCCCGATCGGGGTGCCCCGGGGGAGTGGACCAAAACCCAGGATGGTCAAAATCCTGGGTTTTGGTTCACTTTAAAGCTGAAAAAAACCTTTTAGATTTTAACTGTCCTAGGTTTGCTCCATGGCCCGGGGTCATTGCGAATTGGGATGCCCCACTGTGTAAAACCCTCTAGATCGCCCAGTACAACTCGCTTCTTCCCAGTCCACAGTGCATGCGCAGGCTCTCGTTTACTAAGAGACGCTTGCCGTGACTATGGGCCTTATTTATCAAGGGATAGCGCCAGGTAGTGTCTCACTAGCGCCAGGTATCGGCAGCTATCGGCGGCTACCGACTCCAGAACGCCCGGCGGCGGACACAATCACGCATTTATCACGCTAAATGAGGCTAGCGCCGGCGAGAGCGTCAGCTAGCGCGGGATTCATCATGTAGCCGACTGCAACGAACAGCGCCGCTGCTAATCCCATCACAGCGACAGGTCTGACCTGTCACTCCCTGGCGCTCTCCAATGCATTTCAATGGAGCAATCTTTAAATCTTCATAATTAATTGATTTTTTTTTTTTTTTTTTAAATGTCAAACATTCTGTGACCACTTCTGCAATGTTATATTTTTTTTTAAGGAAAAAAAAAAAAAATGTGCAGAATTGATATTAAAGGTCTGATATTAATGTATTCATATTACAAAATGTTTATAAAAACTTGTTTAATTTTTTAAACAAAAAATATGGTTGTTTGGGGGTTAAAAACTATTTACACCCATCGCCGCCAGCGCTCTGGGGTTTCAACAAGCATTTCACAGCGCAAGAATTTTGGAGTGTGATTTGTTAATGAATATGCTGGGAGCCGTTCGCTCTGGCCATTCGCTGTCAGGCGCACCCATACAACGTGGAACCTGTGAAACAGCGACCACTAACCCCGTATTCAACATTACCGCACACCGACTGAGTCGCTGTCAACAAGCAAACCCCGGCAAAGCACAGCGAATACTAGCTGGCGCTGTGAAAATCACGCTACTGGCGCTCATCTGTCGCTATTAATGAATCGGCCTCCCCGTAATTCGGCAAATGGCTCTGACAGGCTTCAATGGAGCGGCATCCCTCCTCTGTGGGCCTTTCTGAATGGTTGGAGGGGAGTGGGCTGCACACAGCCCGGGGCAGCCGCTCTCGCTACCCATTGTAAATAATCAGAAATGAATTGCATGCGCCATTGGACCATGGAAAGGTGAGTGATTACCGGCAACCTGGGGGGTTTAACAAAGCAGGGCATCCCAATTTAGGATGTCCCAGGGGAGGGCCAGGGGCTGGCCCTGGAATTATTATTATTATTCATAATGTTTATTTATATAGCGCCATCATCTTCCGTAGAGATTTACAAGGTATGATTACAAATAAAAAAAAACATCTGATCTAAAGATCTTATCGGGTCGCGCTCATAACAATAATACGCCAAGCTGATCAAAATGATATAAAAATAATTAAAAATTAAGTATAACTAATCTATCAATCATTCGCCGGGATCAATTGTTATGTGCAAATGGAGGAATCTGAGGTTTTGATCTTATCGATCGAAGATCTCAATCCCGCGCAATAATCGATTAGAATGAAAGACAGTTTGAGTGTTAGATGGGCGACATTTGTAATCGTGTCCTTTAACAGAAAGAAAGAAAGAAAGAAATGTGGAAGAAGAAAGAAGAGTGTGAAAGATTATGGGAATGTGGAAGAGAGTGAAAGATTAAGAGTAATTAGGAAAAGAGAAATATGGAGGGAATGTGTAAAAACAGAGAAGAAAGGAATGTGGAAAAAGCAATATATAGGAAACTCCAATGCCAGCGACACCCATTGTTTTTCAGTTGAACTTCCTTTTTAGTTACCAGACACAACAAGGTGGCAGGCTGCAAAATGGGCGGGATATGTGAAAAAGAAAGAATAAAGGAAAAAACATAGAAACATAGAAGGATTGTGGATAAGAAAGATTGAGACAATGTAAGAAAGAAAGAAGCAGGGGATGTGGAAGAGAGAAAAAAAGGGAGAATGTGGAGGAAAGAAAGAAGGAGGCAATGTGGAAGACAGAAAGAAAATGGGATTGAATGTGGAAGAGAGAGAGATGAAGGAGATGTGAGAAAGAAAGGCAGGAAATGTGGAAGAGAGAAAAAAAAGGGGAGAATGTGGATGAAAGATAAAAAAGGAAGAAATGTGGAAGACCGAAAGAAAGTGGGATTAAATGTGGAAAACAGAGAGATGAAGGAGATGTGAGAAAGAAAGAAGCAGGGGATGTGGAAGAGAGAAAAAAGGGAGAATGTGGAGGGAAGAAAGAAGGAGGGAATGCGGAAGACAGAAAGAAAGTGGGATTGAATGTGGAAGACAGAGAGATGAAGGAGATGAGAGAAAGAGGCAGGAAATGTGGAAGGGAGAATGTGGAGGAAAAATGAAGAAGGAGGGAATGTGGAAGACAGAAAGAAAGTGGGATTGAATATGGAAGACAGACAGATGAAGGAGGCAGGAAATGTGGAAATGAGAAAAAAAAGGGAGAATGTGGGAGAAAGAAAGGAGGGAATGTGGAAGACAGAAAGAAAGTGGGTTTGAATGTGGAAGACAGAGAGATGACGGAGATGTGAGAAAGAAAGGCAGGCAGGAAATGTGAAAGAGAGAAAAAAAGGGAGAATTTGGAGGAAAAATGAAGAAGGAGGGAATGTGGAAGACAGAAAGAAAGTGGGATTGAATGTGGAAGACAGAGAGATGAAGGAGATGTGAGAAAGAAAGAGGCAGGAAATGTGAAAGAGGAAAAAAGGGAGAATGTGGAGGAAAGATGAAGAAGGAGGGAATGTGGAAGACAGAAAGAAATAAAGTTGGATTGAATGTGGAAGACAGAGAGATGACGGAGATGTGAGAAAGAAAGGCAGGCAGGAAATGTGAAAGAGAGAAAAAAAGGGAGAATTTGGAGGAAAAATGAAGAAGGAGGGAATGTGGAAGACAGAAAGAAAGTGCGATTGAATGTGGAAGACAGAGAGATGAAGGAGATGTGAGAAAGAAAGAGGCAGGAAATGTGAAAGAGAAAAAAAGGGAGAATTTGGAGGAAAGATGAAGAAGGAGGGAATGTGGAAGACAGAAAGAAAGTGCGATTGAATGTGGAAGACAGAGAGATGAAGGAGATGTGAGAAAGAAAGGCAGGCAGGAAATGTGAAAGAGAGAAAAAAAGGGAGAATTTGGAGGAAAGATGAAGAAGGAGGGAATGTGGAAAACAGAAAGAAAGTGCGATTGAATGTGGAAGACAGAGAGATGAAGGAGATGTGAGAAAGAAAGGCAGGCAGGAAATGTGAAAGAGAGAAAAAAAGGGAGAATTTGGAGGAAAAATGAAGAAGGAGGGAATGTGGAAGACAGAAAGAAAGTGGGATTGAATGTGGAAGACAGAGAGAGAAAAACAAAGGGAGACAATGTGAAAGTGAGAGGGAGAAAGAGGAGGACAATGCAGAGGAAATGTAGAAAGGAGAGAAAGAAGGATGGGATGGGGAAAAGAGAGAGATGTGGAATAAAAGAACTAGGCAGAACAAATGTGGTATAGAAAACAATGGAAGGAACGAAAAATGAGGGAGGGAATGTGAAAAGGAAAGAACAATGGAGAGATTGTGGAAATGATTGAATACAGGAAATAATGTAAAGAAGAAAAAAAAAGAAGATCGAGAGAATGTAAAAAAGAGACACTCACTGGTGGGACGCCGCACGCATCTGCTGGAGGTGTGAGAGAAGAGTGCGGCACAGAGGGAAGGGAGACGTGAGGCCGGGGCAGGCAAGAGAGAAGCAGCATGGCTGGCTGGGTAAGTAGTTATGAAGTTATACAGGCACCGGGCGTCCATTCTAATGGCGGTGTAGTTAGCTTGCACTGGGCCCCTTTGTTGCACGGGCCCGGGGGCACCTGCCTTTACTGCCTTTATGGTATGTGCACTACTGGACGCAGTGACCAATGATTTGCATCACAGACCCCAATGCAGTCGGGGGCCACTCAGCGGTTTAAGACACACTGCATTCAATTCAATTCTTCATTAAAACTCATTCAGTCGATCTTTAAACCGATTGATAAGACTCAATGTGAAAGTCCATCCAATCAAGGTGTGTGCCCACCACCAATAATATGCTCTTACCAGATAATGGTATAAGATCAATCAAGAAATCAATAAATCAATATCCGGTCATTGCATAGATATTAGGGCCTTATTCATCAAGGGATAGCGACAGGTAGTGGCTGTTAAGCGACAGGTATCGTCATGAAAACGCCGGACACGGCACGCAATTCCACATTTATGAAGCCGATTCTGTTGAGCGACTGGGATAGCGCCATGTAGCGTACCATTCATCATTATCCCAGCTTCAGCGTACAGTGCCGGCGTTCAGCCTTTGCAGAACGGCACGTATTACCTCTCGCTACCTGACGCTCTCCCATACATTTCTATGGACGTTCTTTTACTTCTCTTTAAACAGGGGGTTTTTATAATTTTTTTTTTTATATTCTCAAATAATGTTGTCACCTCTCCTGGCCTAGAAAAAGGCATTTTTTTACTACTTTTTATTTTTTATATATTTATGTAGAATTGACATTACAGGTCTGGCATTAATGTGTTCATGTCACAGTGATACAACAATGTAATTCCGTATGTTTTTGCTTTGTTACATGTTTAAAAACAGCCTTATATCACACAGCCTCCCGTGCTCTGGGCTACAGCGAAGCAATTTTGAACACCGGCGGTGTGTGAGGCTGTTTTTTTTATGAATATGCTGTGAGTCGGTCGCACTGACCAGTCACTACCATTCGCTCCCATACAGCGCTGTACTGCTCATATAGCAACTCCCCACAACGTATTCATCAATGCTGCATAGCGAGTGAGGCGTTCTGAACTAGCGAACCACGGCCGAGCACAGCGACTACTAGCAGGCGCTCTGAAATCTGCTCTACAGACGCTCATCTGTCGCTACCTGCCGCTAGTAATGAATCAGCCTGCCCGTCTTGAAACCAGCATCGATTGGAAAGTATTCATTGGCTTCCACATAATATTACATGCAAAAGAAAAAAGGAGCCAATAGCGCAACATTGCTAAAAACTGTTCCCATCTTTATTGAATGGATGGACTTTCACATTGAGGCACATCAATTGGTTTAAAGTGGACCAACACCCAGGGGGGATCGGCCCGGGAGTCTATAAGATTCCCGGGCCGATCAGATCCCTGCCCGCGGGGCGTCCGAAATCGGGATGTCCCGCGGGGTGAAACCCCCCAGGAAGCCCACAATCCTACCTTTTCCACGTTCCAGTGGCGCATGCGCGTCCGTCGCCGCCTCCCGCGCGTCCCTCTAGCAGGGCGCGCTCCCGCGCCGGCCGCTTGGGAATGGCCGGCGTGGGTGCACTCCCTGTAAGAGGGAAGCGCGGGAGGCGGGGATTGTCTGCAGCGGTCACGGAGGAGCGGGGAGAGGTGAGTTTTTGGGGCTTTCTGGGGGGTTTCACACAGCGGGGCACCCCCAATCGCGGTGCCCCACCGAAGTGGACCAAAACCCAGGATAGTCAAAATCCTGGGTGTTGGTCCACTTTAAACATCGATTGAGTGAGTTTTAATGAAGAATTAATGAATGAATTGAATTTAATGCGGTGCTTTTTTTTTACATTTGATGTTGGGACTTATTAGTGAGATTGAAGTTCTGCACGTGGAGCTTTATTCATTAATGATTTTTCATCTGAATCAAATTGTTGTAAAAGTATCGCGCAGTATTATTCTCTTGTATTATTGGGTTTAAGACAAACGTATGGTCAACCCAAGATTAATTTTGGATGTGAGCTGCTCCACTGTAGCGCGTCTGGCCACCCTCACTCACCTCCATAGCTGATGTTCTCATCAATGGATCAATGGCACATTTTAAAGTGGACCCACACCCAGGGCTGATCTATAAGATTCCCGGGCCGATCAGATCCCTCCCCGCGGGGCATCCGAAATCGGGATGCAAACCCCGCAGGACGCCCAGAAACCTTACCTTATCCCCGTTCCAACGGCGCATGCGTGGGCCGCGGCCGCATCTTGCGCTTCTCTCTAGCAGGGCGCCGTTTGTGAATGGCCGGCGCGGGTGCTCTCTCTCCATCCCGGATACCCCCCTTCCCCCCACCTTGACCCCCCCCCCCTAGTCCGGTTCCCCTCTTCTCCCCCTTTTTTTCTCTCTTATAACACCAAGGATTTAAAAGTTTTCAATGATATTTCTATGCCTACAAATTTGGAAATGCTCAATAGCATAAACCACGCCTCATCCCATCTGTCCGGGGGATGGCGGATGTGCCTGCTGTGGGTGCTGATAGCCCCCCGGGGCCCGCACTGTCCCTGGTACGGGTCGGGGCAGATTGCTGTTAAAACACAGTAATTAGAGGCTATAAACAAGTGATTAAGATACCGCGCTTACAAAGCAGAACAGATTTCAATTAAATCATCAAAGAAGATCTTAAAAGAAGGAAGCTCTACGTGTGAAACCCTTTGTCCTTAGAGTTCAATCAAATGTTCAGTGTATACACAGAGCTTCCTAAATTACCAGTAAGTTGTCCCAAAGTGCATGTGCAAACACTTCTTCCACAGGTCCGCTTGAATGTAATTTCTTACAGAGATCCTTGTTCCTTCAGATCCAAGTAGCACAAATATTCCACTCCTCCACTTTATACACGTGCTCTCCAAGCAGATTCCAAACTGAATACCACGTCAGTGAATGCAGTGCACGTGCCCTCCAAACAGATTCCAAACAGAATACCGCGCCGGTGAATGCAACAGAAAACAGAAAACACACACCTAGTGTAATACTGTATAGCACACACTGTTTAATAGAAGATATCAATGCACTCACATGAAAAAAAAAACTTGAAACACTTGTAAAAACAGAGGGTGGCTCTCACCAACTCCCCACACGGTAAGATCTGGCCAGATCAATCGATAATAGACATATGGATGCCGCCTGCCGCCGCCGACGCGTTTCGTTGCCCTTAGCAACTTTTACAATTTTTACAGTAATTACTTTTACAGTAATTAGAGGCTGCCTGCCCAGCACCTGCCATACATCTGGATACCACTTCAGGGATCTGATCCAAGTGGCACCGGACAGCCCAGAAAGCGGCACCGCCATATGACAGGTACCTTTTTCTGCATACTCTTAACCGGCACAAACTGTTTCTACACTGATTATACTAAACGGGCACTGTCTCCCCACAGATGGGAAGACATCCCTAGGAAAACCGAGGGACCTGTCTAAGGTTAGCAGGCCCTTCCAAACGCACACAGTGAGTAATGTATTTAATGTAACTAGACCAATTTGCACCCAGAGTGGCAAATATACTCACCTATCCCGCATGTACCTCCACCAGAACTATTGCACTGAGGAAGCTCTTTGGAGCGAAACGCGTTTGCAACCCGTACAACTTGCTACAAACAAGGGATTTTGAACCTCCAACCTAATCAACTTGCTACAAACGGAGGCATCAACCTCCAACCCTATCAACTTGCTACTAACGGAGGCATCAAGTATAAAGACTTTACGGGAGGTAGGGCATGTTTGTGCCCACTTTTCCAGATACCACTTGCCCAGCCCATAGGGCAAAAAGGTTTTGGACTATACCTTTTTCTTTTGCTCACTGTAAATATAGCTTTATTCACTACATAAGATACCATGCAGAAACTTATGCTTTGTTTTATTTGTTTACTTTCTCCCTTTTTTGACAATCGATCTGTACTAATAAAAGAGAACATTATTTGAAAACCTAACAATCACTATTAGGATTAGGGATGAGCGAACCGGTTCGGACGAACCAGAATTCGCTCCGAATTTCAGGGAAAATTCGATTCGGCACGAACCCGAATTTTTTTGGGTTCGTGCCGATCGAATTTTCCCTGAAATAAAAAAAAAAAAATGCCGGCATGGTGGGAGCGGGCAGGCCGGCTACGCTGTCAGCGGGCGGCGGAAGCCGACCATGCAAGTAAGTGTTTGCTTAAAAAAAAAATGCCGGCATGGTGGGGGCGGGCGGGCAGGCCGGCTGCGCTGTCAGCGGGCCGGCGGCGGCCCGCTGACAGCGTAGCCGGCCTGCCCGCTCCCACCATGCCGGCATTTTTTTTTTTCAGATGAGCGATTCGTGAAAGTTCGATTCGGGCGAACCCGATTTTCTTGGGGAAATTCGGCGAATCGCCCGAATCGAACTTTCAAGAAGTTCGCTCATCTCTAATTAGGATAAATAGGCGCATCTTTGGTTACCCCCTTCCTCAGAGGAACCAATTCCAAACTCCCCCTGTTTAAAACTTGTTGCATTTCACTTGCTCCATCCTTATCTAAAGTACTTTGTAGTATGTTAATCAGGTACGGGTAAGGCGCATTTCTATGTATGACAGATTGCAATCTTTTACCTCCCCTGCGTGGGATGGTTATATTGACTGTATGCCTTCCAAGCGCATCATTAGCAGCAGGTAGCGGCAGATGAGCGTCTGTATAGCGGCGCTATGAGCGACTGCTAGTGGCCTCTCCATCAGCCGCCAGTCGCTATTACAGGTCTCCTCAGTCGCTATAATAACCTGGCCTCTAATGTTGTGTTGCATTCGCTATGAAGCCAATGTACAATTGCTCACCCAAAGTTAATAGTGTCTTGGCTTTTTAAGGTTTTGTTATGGGTTTTTTTTTGCAATAATGTTATATTGTCTATATTAGCCGATTCTGAGGAATAGCTGGGGAGAGCTCTGGCAGGGCGTCTGGGCCTCATGATGGATCCTCGTAGGTGGGAAACCGGAAGTAGCAAAAACGAAAGTGAAAGCAAAAATTCAGACACTCCTCGCATTAAAAATACGCTAACACACGCCAATGATATCGCTATGATACGCAAAGATTACAAAGCGTACGCATACCAATGTCCGCCGCTAGATACACACACGCCAAATCAATATTTAACAACCGTAGAGTGCAGCATGCAACGACAGCGACTGCTCATTGCGCCCGAAACTCTGCGAACAATAACGTATTCCACAAAAAATCTCAGCGACCGAACGCAGTCGGTATAAATTGTGTGGATGGAGGACATAGCTCCAGTCGTTGTGTGATAACAATGATTTTTTAACGTAAGAAATAACATTAGGCGAACACAATACACAGGAATGACATTGTTGAAGGAGTGTGACTTTTATAGTTTCAGGTCAGACACCCAAATTAGTTTAGTTTTAGAAAAAAACACGAAAACATTCACAGAAATCTGGATTAATGTAGTAAACACTTTGAAAGTGTTTGAAAAAAAAAACAAAAAACAAATAAAAACCAGAAAAATGGGATTTGAGGCTCTGCCATAGAAATGTATGGGAGAGAGGCAGGGATAATGATGAATCTAACGCTACATGGCGTTCTCCCAGTCGCTAAACAGGATCGGCTTCAGAAATGTGTAAATGCGTGCTGGAGCCGGCGTTCGAGTCACTACCTGACGCCATCCCTTCATAAATAGGGCCCTAGGTCTTCTTGTATGTAAAATATTCATGCTTAATTGTTGAGGCACCAACATGTGGCCAGCTGATGTCATTACATTTAATATTTATCATCCCCAAGCAGAGCGTTACTTTCTGGGAAGAAGAAAATCTTCTTACTAATCCTGTTGTTAGCAACGACATATAGTAAAGGGATCTCATTTGCTACATAGGTGTAAGAAGCACCTGCTTTGCAGCTTCCTCCCCTGTGGAAGTATAGTCAGTACAAAGGGAGCCCACACTCTCCCCAGCCGCACTATTGTCGTCCAGCAGCCTCACTGTGGGCAGCGTGTCACGTCTGCATGAGCAGCCAGCTGCATTTTTACTCCTTTGTTATAGTGTGTGCCGTCATTATGTTATTGCTGCAATTATGTGTAATGCACTTGCTATTGCTGTAATACTGTAAGTTCTCACAGCTCGTTCTTTTTCATTTTGCTGCACAGTTTTCTTAAAGTGGCTCAAAACCCATGCCCCTATGGCCCTGAAATCTATAAGATTCCAGGGCCGCAGAATTCCCTCCCCCAGGGCATCGAGAATCAGGATGCCCCGCTGTGGGAAACCCCCCAGGTCCCCAGAAACATACCTTCTTTCCCGGTGCAAAGGCGCATGCGCGAGCTGCAGGCACATCCCTGCTATCCCTTAAGCAGGGCACATGCCCACACCAGGCATTTATAAATGGCCGGCACGGGCATGCTTCCCGTCAGAGGGTAGCGGGGGATGCGACAAGCTATTAGTGGGTGGGAGCGGATCCGAGCGTGCAGATTGGACAAGATTGGATTGGTAGATTTGGGCCAATCGGGTGCCCCAGGGGCAAGGAACCAAACCCAGGATAGTCAAAATCCTGGGTTTTGGTCCACTTTAAATGGATGGACCACCAAAAAAACAAAAGGCTACTCTCCTTTTGTACTGTGAAAGTGATCGGTCTGGCACTGTCAATCAGGTATTCAACCAATCGCTCAATCAAATCCCACATTGTCCGGGCTCAAACTTTAGACGCTGACACTTCTATGTCAGGCTGGCGTCCCCGCCAGCAGTCACAGTTGTGCTGCCACACCCTCTCCATCCACAGTGTACCCCGAAGGTGTATGGCCATCCAGTGTCACACTGGATTACATCATACAATCATTCTTAGGGCCCACCAGAGGAGATCCTTTTGGGGACATCCAGTGGAAACCATTCTTGTGGACATCCAGTGGAAACCATTCTCGGGGACATCCAGTGGAAACCATTCTCGGGGACATCCAGTGGAAACCATTCTTGGGGACATCCAGTGGAAACCATTCTTGGGGAGATCCAGTGGAAACCATTCTTGGGGACATCCAGTGGAAACAATTCTTGGGGACATCCAGAGGAAAATAAATGTAGATTCCTAAATAAACAAAACTCACTGAACAATCCAGGCAGACCACAAACCCCCTGTAAAATGTATGACCCTAGTAGACAAGAAACTACATTTTTTAAGACTTTGGAGACAATACAAATGTGCATTGTTAAAGGGGACTTAACGTGAGCTACTTGCTCCTTTACTGCCATTGCCTGGACTGTCCCCTTAACTCAAGGGACACTGATTAAAATTGCAGTCCTGTGTCCATTTTGAGGGTCTATTAAATGGGACCAACCGCCTGGCGCAGTTGGAAAAACTTACTTGCACACGATACTGTAGCATTGTCAGCCCTTCACTCATTCAACCTCACCGATCTTCTAGTGGCAGCGGCCATTTTGGAGCTTTCCCAGTATCTCAGCCGTGGTGCTGTCTGGATTCAACTGACATAACGGACCATGCACAGTAACAGGAAACCCAGCAGCACTTCCTGTTTGCAGGTGGCCTGCAGATCCACTATCTGCTATTTTGTTTTTAAAATTTACCACAGCAAAAGGAGAGAAAAATTGTAAATTAATTGTTACGTGCAGCAAACTAAATTGCCCTGGAGAGAGATGCATATGAGCACCGCTGTGTTGTGTTGGTCTGGTTTAGGTCATTTTTGATTGTTGGCCCACTTCAAGTAGCTAAATAGGGTAAAACATTACTACCCAAAGTAGCTATACCAGGACATACCAGGACGTAGAGGCTGATTCACTACTATCACCAGGTACAGGCAGATGAGCGTCTGTAGTGAGGCGCTCAGAGTGACTGCTAGTAGTCAATGTGATCGGCTAGGGTTCGCTGTTACAGAGCACCTCAGTCGCTGGCCGGCATTGATGAATTTGATGTGTGAGTCACTATAACACCAGTACAGCGCTATATGGGAGCGAATGGTAGCGACTGGTCAGTGTGAGCGACTCAAACCATATTCATCAAAAAATCAGCCTCACACAGCGCCGGCGCTCAAACTCGGGTCACTGTAGCCCAGAGCGCCAGGCGCTGTGTGATTAAAGTGACGTTAACACTTTTTTTTAATACAAGACCTGTAATGACAATTCTGCATACAAATATTTAAAATCAAAAGGTCATACAATGATTTGATAATAAAAAAAAATAATTAAATAAAATAAAACCCTGTTTAAAGTGAAGAAAAGGAGCGACCATTGAAATGTATGAGAGAGCGACAGGTAATACCAGGCGCTCTGGAAGCTAGAGCGCCGGCGCTATACGCTGAGCCGCCTGTAATGATGAATCAGACGCTACGCGGCGCTGTTAGAGTCGCTCACCGGATTCGCTTTGATAAATGTGGTATTGTGTACAGCGCCCTTCGTTCACTACCTGGCGCTATGCCTTGATGAATAACCCCCATAGACTTGACCACATCTAAAGGGTCCCTATAAACTACCACATAGGCACAAGAAAACCTTTCACAAATGGGCACAGCACAAAATATATAGTAAAAATATAAATCTTTATTTTAGTGACTCAAACAAATATAGACAATATTAAAAACAATTGCAACAATAAGTAGCTCTATTGCTCTGATAAAAAAATAAATCAGAGACGTTATCACCTCTGTACTGGGAATATATCACAACAAAAACAAATCTAAATTCATAATGTTACACATATCCTAGATACTAATCCTATCCAATACAGAAAAGATACAATAAATATAAATGTGACAATATATATATATATATATATATATATCCAGCCATGTGCAATAAGCTACATTGAAACAAACTGATGAGAGCAGCTGAGCTCTCCTATTATAAAGTGCAAATGCTGAAATGGCAGCAATACCAGTAATTAGAGATGAGCGAACTTTTGAAAAGTTCGATTCGGCCGATTCGCCGAATTTCACAAAGAAATTCGGGTTCGGCCGAATCGAACTTTTACGAAGTTCCCCATCATAAATGCCGGCATGGTGGGAGCGGGCCGGCCGGTTCCGCTGTCAGCGGGCCGGCCGGCCCGCTCCCACCATGCCGGCATTTAAAAAACAAAAAAAAAAAAAAAAGCATTTTTGCCGGCATGGTGGGAGCGGGCCGGCCCGCTCCGCTGTCAGCGGAACCGGCCGGCCCGCTCCCACCATGCCGGCATTTCAAAAAAAAGCAAACACTTACCTGCAGGTCCGGAGCGTGGAGGCCGGCGCCGCTCTCAGCTGTCATCTGAGGGCGCGTCATCAGAGGGCGCTCTGATGACGCGCCCTCAGATGACAGCTGAGAGCGGCGCCGGCCTCCACGCTCCGGACCTGCAGGTAAGTGTTTGCTTTTTTTTGAAATGCCGGCATGGTGGGAGCGGGCCGGCCGGTTCCGCTGACAGCGGAGCCGGCCGGCCCGCTCCCACCATGCCGGCATTTTTTTTTTTTTTTAATTTCAGGAAAAATTCGATCGGCACGAACCACAAAATATTCGGGTTCGTGCCGAATCGAATATTTCCTGAAATTCGGAGCGAATTCCGGTTCGTCCGAACCGGTTCGCTCATCTCTACCAGTAATCAAGCTAAATATAAATCCACTTTGTGATCCTACCAAATAGTAAAATACTATTCACCTATACCAAATATTTCTCACATATTTTGTACCAACTATAAATAATACTACTAAAGTGCAATATACTTGGGAAGAAGTATGAAAAATAACACAACTTAGGTCAAATAAATGAGCAGAGAGTATATGAGATACTTCCCCTATGGAAATCTGTATATCATATATATATATTCCCTCATCTTACCTTCCCCACATCCTGGATCTTCAGCGGCTGCTGCCATAAAACCAGCGTTCGGTGACAGGATGAACTCTCCATCCAGTGGAATGTACTAAAACAGAAAATTCAAAGTATATAAGAAGTCAGCGGCCAATGAGCGGGCCCCTGAGCACTTGACAATTAATAAATGAATGTGGAAGACAAGG
This sequence comes from Gastrophryne carolinensis, assembly GCA_027917425.1. NCBI lineage: Eukaryota > Metazoa > Chordata > Amphibia > Anura > Microhylidae > Gastrophryne > Gastrophryne carolinensis. The sequence continues at coordinate 22,684,904 of CM051244.1, forward strand.
TAACTGATTTATACCTGCCTGCTGCTACTCACACACATATAAACACTCACAGTTTAAAGCAGAACTAGTGCTGCAACAACCGGGAAGCGGCTGTAAGCGTGAGCGTGTGTGTGTGGGTGAGTATGTGTGTAAGGGGCAGAGGGGGAAACTGCAGCGGGCGGGCAGACATGATTCGGTCACCCTGCCTTATTATTGTCCAGCACTGGGGGGGTTGCCGCTCACAAGCTGTCATGAAGGATGCCGCTCACTGGCTGTCATGGAGGAATGCCGCTCACTGGCTGTCATGGAGGGATGCCGCTCACTGGCTGTCATGGAGGGATGCCCCTCACTGGCTGTAATGGAGGGATGCCCCTCACTGGCTGTAATGGAGGGATGCCGCTCACTGGCTGTAATGGAGGGATGCCCCTCACTGGCTGTCATGGAGGGATGCCCCTCACTGGCTGTAATGGAGGGATGCCGCTCACTGGCTGTAATGAAGGATGCTCCTCACTGGCTGTAATGGAGGGATGCCCCTCAATGGCTGTAATGGAGGGATGCCCCTCACTGGCTGTCATGGAGGGATGCCCCTCACTGGCTGTAATGGAGGGATGCCGCTCACTGGCTGTAATGGAGGGATGCCGCTCACTGGCTGTAATGGAGGGATGTCGCTCACTGGCTGTAATGGAGGGATGCCGCTCACTGGCCTCTAGGTTAAGGAAATTACAATGGTAATAGTAACACCAGCATGTCAGAGTGAATCACTCTGGTCAGTAAAAGCTAGCTGCATCATACCAGAGAGCATGCAATTACAGAGCACATTTTTAGTACAGTAATCATGACGTGGTTAATCATACATACAAGGAGCAAAAAGTATAACTAGACAAAGTGCAATTTCCGTGGAAATTGTGTGAAGTGTTTTTGCCTCCACCAGTTCCCTACAACAGGAATGGGCAGAGTAACTGGGTGTAGTGGGCAGAGTAACTGGGTGGAGTGGGCGGAGTAACTGGGTGGAGTGGGCGGAGTAACTGGGTGGAGTGGGGGGAGTAACTGGGTGGAGTGGGGGGAGTAACTGGGTGGAGTGGGCGGAGTAACTGGGTGGAGTGGGGGGAGTAACTGGGTGGAGTGGGGGGAGTAACTGGGTGTAGTGGGCAGAGTAACTGGGTGGAGTGGGCGGAGTAACTGGGTGGAGTGGGCGGAGTAACTGGGTGGAGTGACTTGAGTAACTGTTGTGTGGTTGGAGTCACTGGAGTAACTGTGGAAAGGTTTGACTGAGCAGAGTAACTATATGGAGTAGGCAGAGTAACTTTATGGATTGTTTTGAGTGAGTAAAGATAGTAAGCACTAAATTAACCAATTGATTGATCAAATTTAAATAGTGCACATGGCAGGCTTCATAGAGTAAGAAATGCATTTCAACTTTTATTTATTTATATAGCACATTTATTTGCAATGTTGTTGCTCAAAGTGCTTAACAGTTACATTAAAACATACATTTCTAAAAACCAAACAAAAAAACAGCCAGGAGGGCACTACCTATTAACAGTAATTGGGTGGAGTGACTTGAGTAACTGTTGTGTGGTTGCAGGGGCTGGAGTAACTGTGGAAAGGTTTGACTGGGCAGAGTAACTATATGGATTGTTTGGAGTGAGTAAAGATAGTAGGCATTAAATGATGAAGTATTTCTATCTTGCTTAATGACTGGCTATGTCATTTGTCTAAGCTGTTTTCCATAACATGTTTTCATGGGGAGTTTTCCTGAGACTGGCTGTGTGGGCAGAGCAGCTGTAAAATGAATGTAACGAGCCAGGCTGCAGCTGTGTTGCTATGGCAACTCACTCTGAGGTAACCAGAGAATGCACATTAAAACACATTTCTAATGCACTGGTGGTTGCCATATTCAAATGGCTGTAGCTTAAAAAGTATACATCCTACAGCAAAGAGCTTTATACTGAAATATTAAAAATGAAGGCACAGTCGCAGATTAGAAATTGCCATTAAATTTGTGGTGTCTAGAGTGGAGTTTCAATGAATGTCAATGGGAGGTGTGAGTTGCAAACAAAAGGTCATATTGTGAAATCTGTTCGGGCTATGGCTTAGCCTTGGATATTTTTAGAGGCAGTAGGGATAGCTGAACGTTTTGATATAAGATTTGTGTGGGTGGAGCTTAAAAATGAGGGAGAGGTCGCAGTTTAGAAATCATGTCCTGATTTTTCACTTCACACTCATCTCCCACTCTAGTTTTGAACATTCCTCCCATTCATTCCTATGGGAAAATTGCGCCAGAAAAATGCCAATATTTCGGAAACCATTTGGCAAAACGTTCCACAAAGTAATAGCACACCATTCGGGAACGATCCACACGTTTTGGTATATTATGGTCTATGTAGTATAAAAACTGTGGGAGAAGTTACAGTGCAAAATATGGTGGAATAATATATCAGCAAGAACAATAAGGGATCTTGCCATGCAAGAACACTTAATTAAGTTACCAGGCAGACATGAATAAATGGTGATCGCTATAATCTGTGCCTACTGATAGTACTACCTGGTTACTGTATTTTTCCTATTTGGAGGTGCTGGACAATTCTGATAATAGATGTGACACCATACAGAGATCCCCATCTCATATCTTTTTTCTTGGTGGTTTCATTATACTGCATTTAGTATACCCGGGCCACACTTGCAATTAGGTGGAAGCATTGACTCGGACGGAGTCACTACAGCCGCCCTTCAGCCCTCGAACAGGCTGAGAGGCCAGGGGGGACATCTCACCCCCTGGTTCTGCACAAGGCCATTGAAGTAACAGCCCAATGGACAAAAATATCTCAGTGCTACAATTCGTCCCACAAACATGTGCAAAACATATATATTAGTTCATATGATGAACATCTAACTTCCAGCATTATCTAGGCTGTTATCCAGGCACTTGTTATATTTCAATGTGAATTGGCAAATCTTCCATGACAATTACAAAGGTGCAGATTGGTGCGGAGGAAGCCCCGAGGGGCGAAACTAGTTCACCTTCACCTTATGCTTGACAATATCCAATCATGTGTACAACGGCCAGTATAATCATGTGAACATTAAATTATCTTGTATATATGCTGTCGATAATTGATTAATCAATTGTTGAATTTTTCTTATCTGTCTTATTATGTCTTATGAAATTTTGTACAACCTTTGTTTTTAACTTGAATAAGATACTTTACATAAGAGGGTGTTGAGACCAATGTGTATCTCCTCTTTATTTTTACTTATGATTAATAAAGTAGATAATGATTTTTTCTTGTAGAAAGAGTAAAGCCAGACAGCGATCGTTTAAAAATCCTTCAAGTATTTATTGTCTTCATTTAAAATCAATAGTCCAACAGGTCAAAGCATTCATCAAAATGTACATGAAGGGCCCCAACGCCAACGCATTTCGGACAGCGAGTCCTTAATCATGATTTTTTCTTAACCATGGTATGACTATTGAATTTTGCACAGCGCGGCGCGGTTCTTAAAAATCTGGGTTTGCCTATACCCAGGAGACATGGCTATGCATTTAGTATACTCTGATGTTTATGTACTATTATGTACAGCACCTGCATTTGTATTATTTGATCTCCTTGTGTAAATTCACTTTTTTACTTGCATAACGAATAATTGTAGTTGGTGTGCTTTCATCTTTATCCCCTACCTCTGTGTCTCATTGCTTGAGGTGCGATGTGGTGAGGCACCTCGGATTGACTGCACCCACAACCTTATCGGTGTGCTGGAAACCTATATATACTTCCACAAATATGACAAATACATTGGAGGAGCAACAATAATGGGCCCCTGATGCGGCCGCACACCCTAGAGTTAAGCCCCTGATAGAAGCAGATGCCGGCCCCAAGTTTCTTTCCTGTTAGTAATAGACAGAGATCAGCACAGTAAGGTGAGAAGTTTCCATGGTAATGCAGTGGTAACACACAAGGTAAAATGACCCCGACAGACATACTTGTGACTAGGGATGAGCGAATCGGTTCTAACGAACCTGAATTCGCACCGAATTTCAGGAAAAATTCGATTCAGCACGAACCCGAATTTTTTGTGGTTCGTGCTGACCGAATTTTCCCTGAAATGAAAAAAAAAATGCCGGCATGGTGGGAGCGGGGAGGCCAGCTGCGCTGTCAGCGGGTGGCGGAAGCGCAGCCGGCCTCCCCGCTCCCACCATGCCGGTAAGTGTTTGCTGTATAGTTGGAGCGGGGAGGCCGGCTGCGCTGTCAGCGGGCGGCGGAAGCCGGCTTCCGCCGCCCGCTGATAGCGCAGCCAGCCTCCCCGCTCCCACCATGCGGTGGATCCGCTTCTCCCTGCTGCCCACCCTGGTCGGTTTGGGTGGGCTGTGTGCCACTCAGGTCTCCCTCCCCCTGTCTCCCGCTCTCCCCTGAGCAGAGGCTGTCACCGACGGCTGTCGGCTCTCTTCATCTGCCTTTCTATACTCCGCGGTGGATCGCTCGCATGGGGAAGGAGGGCGCTCCCCCCAACTCTGCCCCCGGTTCCTGTCTTGCGGTCGGAGCCAGCGCTGTACTCGGACGGCTACCGCGCGGCTCGGCTCCGCGCATCTTCTCCCCCTCCTCTGATGACGTGTCCTCTTCAGTCCGGCACCTGGTCTTCGGGGCGGAAGCCACAGCCGTCGGGCCACCATCACGCCGGCTGTCACGGCCGGCCTCCTCATCGCCGCTTGCCTCCTCTGGCTGTGCAGGGCCCTCAGGTAGGGACCGCAGCTCCAAACCTTCGCTCCCCCTCCCCAGGGGAGCCACCGACCGCCGCCCCCTTCTCCTTTCTGCCTCTCTGCCCACCATTTCCTCGGGCCGTCGCCATATTGGGGTCCAAGTCGGATGGACCTCCGGTGGGGAAGTAGCGCTGTATCTTGGCAGCCTGATGATTTCAAGGGTCTGACAGCGCCGCCCGCCTCCCCGCTCCCACCATGCCGGCATGTAGCATACACTTACCTAAATGCCGGCAGAGATGAGCGATTCTTTAAAATTCGATTCGGACGAACCCGAATTTCTTGGAGAAATTTGCCGAATCGCCCGAATAGAATTTTTAAGAAGTTCGCTCATCTCTACTTGTGACGGGTAAGAGACCTTGTGGTGCCAGCGCAGGCGTGCTCCTGTTTTGCCACTAGAGGGCCTGCTTGATCCGAAGACGTAACCGCTGTATCTGTCACCTCTGGAAGCTACACAGACACACAGCAGAACCATAGACCCAATCACATCTCACAAAGCCCCTGACAAGAATATTGTGATCTGTGACCAGCAAATACAAGCCCTCCCTCTTTACTACCTAGAGCACAACACTTCCTATTTTTCCTTTAAACGTTTAGTTTTGCAAAGTGGGCTTTGAGAGAGAGAGAGAGAGAGAGAAAGAAAGAGAGAGAGAGAGAAAGAAAGAGAGAGAAAGAAAGAGAGAAAGAAAGAAAGAAAGAGAGAGAGAAAGAAAGAGAGAGAGAAAGAGAGAGAAAGAAAGAAAGAGAGAGAAAGAAAGAAAGAGAGAGAGAGAAAGAAAGAGAGAGAGAGAAAGAAGAGAGAGAGAGAAAGAAAGAAAGAGAGAGAGAAAGAAAGAAAGAGAGAGAGAGAAAGAAAGAGAGAGAGAAAGAAAGAGAGAGAGAGAAAGAAAGAGAGAGAGAGAAAGAAAGAGAGAGAGAAAGAAAGAAAGAGAGAGAAAGAAAGAAAGAGAGAAAGAGAGAGAAAGAAAGAAAGAGATAGAGAGAAAGAAAAAGAAAAAAGAGAGAAAGAATAAGAAAAAAAAAGAGAGAAAGAAAGAGGGAGAGAGAGAGAAAGAGAAAGAAAAAAGAGAGAGAAAGAAAAAAAGAGAGAGAGAAAGAGAAAGAAAGAGAGGGAGAAAGAGAGAGAGAAAGAGAGGGAGAAAGAGAGATAAAGAAAGAGGGAGGGAGAGAGAAAGAAAGAGAGAGAGAGAAATAGAGAGAGAGAGAGAGAAAGAAAGAAATGAGAGAGGGGGGAGAAAGAGCGAGAGAAAGAAATAGAGAGAGAAAGAGAAATAGAGAGAGAAAAAGAAAGAAAGAGAGAAAGAGAGAGAGAAGAACCGAGGCCAAATAGGTTAATATAAGGGCATTACATTCAATGTGGTTTTGGTTTGTTCAAGTCTTGGAACTTTCAGATTGTACGTTATCTACAGATTTCAAACCAGCGCAGATGCGGAGAGCTTTTGGGCGAGCGCCCCGCATTCGCCTGTGAATGAATGACAGAAAGAATAGAAGGAAAGAAGAAAGAAAGGAAATTGCAGAATAAACAGAGGAAATAAATAACAAGACTAGAAGGAAAGAGTAAGAATACAAGGACTGACTGAAATAATAGAAGGTAAGAAAACAAGGAATGACAAAAAAAAGAAAGAAGGAATGGAAGAAAAAAAGAATAGAAGGAATGACAGAAAAAAAATCAGGAAAGAGAGAAAAGGAATGAAAGAAAAAAAAAAGAGATGGAAAGAATGAATAGAAGGGCTGAAAGGAAAATGAAAGCAAATGAATGACAGAAAGGATAGAAGGAAAGAAGAAAGAAAAGGAACGTCAGAAAGAACAGATGAAACAAAAAAAGAAAGAGTAGGAGAGAAACAAAGAAGGACTGACAGAAAGACAAAGCGAGTCTCTCCCAATGGCCAATCTGCCCCTGGCTGACAGTCCTTAGTCATGGTTAGTGCACGGCTCTGTGTCCTGTATAGGGGCTGCCCAGAGTAGAGGGAATGAGATGGGCCCTCCCAAGGTGCAGGGGCCCCGGCAGCTGCCCAGGTATGCCTAATGCTGTCTATCCCAAAGACCCCACTTCCTCTTCCCTCTGTGTTTCTGCCACTAGATAAAAAGAGATCCCTCACTGGGGGACAGTAGAGGAGGGGTTTAGGTGAAGAGATGCTCTTAAAGCAGACCAAAACCCACCAAAATTATGGCATAGAACTAGAAATAGATATTTTGTCCTGGCAGGTGATCAGTCATTTCACAGCTATGATGAGATCATTGCCACATACAACAATGGCAATGAATGGAGGAGGCGGGGCTTCACTAAAACAAGTGCCATTATCTGAGATTAGAGTAACGCAAGAGCACTTAAAGTGGACCAACACCCAGGATTTTCACTATCCTGGGTGTTGGTCCACTTCAGCGGGGCATCCGAGATCAGAATGCCCCGCTGTGTGAAACCCCCCCAAAAACGTACCTTTTCGGCGACGGACAAGCAGCTGCCGCCTCCCGCGCGTCCATCTTACAGGGCGCGGGGGAGGCGGCGGCGGCTGATCCGTCGCCGATAAGGTAAGGTTTTTTGGGGGGGTTTCACCCCGCGGGATATCCCGATCTCGGATGCCCCGTGGTGTTGGTCCACTTTAAAGTTGGCAAAAGGTACTTTTCATGGGGGGAGCAATTCAGGGGATGCTATGTAAAAATGTGGGGTTTACTCTGCTTTAATAGCTTGACCCAGTGTATATTTAATTTTGACACATTCATCAGTGTTGATTAAACAACAGACTTCCAGCTTAATCTATCGCTGGAGTGACGTTTGCTAGATTTACTGCAGTTTACAGCTATGACAAGTTATAACACTAGATGGCGCTGTGACCAATGCTTAACTGTAGTTTCTTTTAAAGTGGACCAACACCCAGGATTTTCACTATCCTGGGTGTTGGTCCACTTCCGCGGGGCACCCCGATCGCTGTGTGAAACCCCCCAGAAAGCCCCAAAAAACTCACCTCACCCCGCTCCTACGGCACATGCGCGAGCGCTCCGCCAATCAGCGCGGATGGACAAGCTGGAATACAGACCGCATAAGAAGAGCGCGCCCGCCGCCTCTCGTGCTTCCCTCTAACAGGGAACGCACCCGCGGCGGCCATTCACAAACGGCCGGCGCGGGTGCTCGCCCTGCTAGAGGGAAGCGCGAGAGGCAGTGGCCCGCGCATGTGCCGTTGGAACGAGGAAAAGGTAGGATTTTTGGGGCTCCTGGGGGGTTTCACACAGCGGGGAGCTAATCGGCCCGGGAATCTTATAGATTCCCGGTCCGATCAGCAGTGGGTGTTGGTCCACTTTAAACTAGGAAATGTATTTATGAGAGCACCACAAATTACTATTGCAACTATCAAAGTGAATAAATAATCACCCCGAGTTCCAAATTAAAACCCAATAGTTTCTTATCTGTAAACCAAAAACTCCACATGGAACTCGGAACAAATGGGCGCTCCACCAAGCTCATAAAAACGTAAAGAGCTTGGTGAAGGCCACCCTAGGACCTAAAAAACATATATACACTAATATACAAGACAAAAACAAAAATGGCCCACTACCTTGAATCGTCTGATTACTTAGATATTGCACATGATTGTATGGATTATGATAATGAATAAATATAAGATTATTTGATTAATAGGCGGTAAAACACAATTAATAATACAAAAATTAATAATAATTGGTTAGGTTTGGCTGATTTAGTAATAATTTTTGTATTATTAATTGTGTTTTACCGTCTAGTAATCAAATAATCTTCTTATATTTATTTATTATTATAATCTAATAATTATATGTATTCATTATCATAATCCATACAATCCATGTGCAATATCTAAGTATATCAGACAATTCAAGGTCGTGAGCCATTATTGTTTTTAATTGTCTTGTGTATTAGTGTATATATGTTTTTTTAGGTCCTAGGTCCTTCAATAAAATGTCTTTACATTTTGATGAGCTTGGTGAAGTGCCCATTTGTTCCGAGATCCATGTGGAGTTTTGGGGTTACAGATCGTAACTGTAGTTTCTCTATGCATCTTACCAATGTGTTGTATATCCTGTGTATTCAGTTGCTCTATGATACTTCCTTCTTTTCCGGTCTGTGTTATGCACCATGTAAGGTGAAATTCTCTTACTCCATTTATGTCCCAGTAAAGCCAGTTCCTGTTATACCACTAATGTCTATCTGGATTACGACTCTGCTGCACCCAGCACTCACACTCATCCATACCTCCCAAGTGTCCCTGATTTGGAGGGACTGTCCCTCTTTTGGAGCCATGTCCCCCTGTCCCTCGTTGTTCTCATTTGTCCCTCTTTGAGGTTTAACCTGCAGATCTGCAGCAGTAAATGATTCATTTGCCTATTCAAAGTGTTTATAGTTTTAACTGTTACAACCTATCCATCAATCAATCAGAGGGTGTGACCTAATTTAACAAATGCCCCCCCCCTTTATGTGGGCCCTTGGGCGGCATGGTCTCAGTGGGCCCCTTTGTGGTGAAGTGCCGCGTCACAATTACCAAGGGACGTCCCAAATCTGGATGCCCCATAGGGATCATGCTATTTGGAGCAAAACTCGAGTTTTGGTCTACTTTGAAGTTCACCAAACCCCTTTAAACCTGACGTCGGAGTATAAATGAATCTAGATCCTCCTGATTTTGGATGCCCCTGTGTGTGACCCCCTCCCCTTTCCTGGAACTGGTGAATGCACTGTGGGATCGCCAGTTTGAGTTAACGGCCAAACCAGGGGGACTCTTTGCCAAACAGGGGATTCCCAAATTGAGATGCCCCTGTAAAGCAGACCAAAACTCAGTGGTGGAATTGCTTGCATAGTGGGTATGCCAGCGACCCCAGGGGATTTCACACAGTAGGGTATCACAGATTGGGATGCTCCAGGGATAGGAAATCAGCTGGGGTGGGCAACTTAAAAGCAGAACAAAACACAGCACTTCCTCCCCTGGAATCTAAATCGAGATGCCCCATTGTGTGGAACCTGCCATTCGAGGAGATGTGGGTAGCAGCTGTGGCGGTGCCCTTCCAGTCCGCTGCCGGTCAAGCGCCGTCGCACACTCCAAAGGCCTGGCCCTGTCAGTGGGCCGCCCTGGAGGGTGGGGCCCCCCGGCAGCTGCCCTGTCTTGCCGGGTGCCGACGCCGACCCTGGTAGGGCCCTCCCCCCTTCATTACAGTGCGGTATCGCTGGATTTTTTTATTTTTAGTTAGCAGGAAGCAGACAAGACACTTATATCACCCTAATTAGCTTCTTTCCCGAAGCCACCGCCAGGATCAATGGCTCAGCCCATCAGCCCCGAGGAGACGGCGACTGAAGTTCCCGGCCTCCGTACCCGAGCCTCTGCTCAGGGTCTGTTTTAATGTTGATACCGATCTCAGGGAAGATGGAATTAGGAGAGAGGTGGTTGCCGTGGAAACATGCGGCTCGTGTCAGAAGACAGTCGTGATTTGCAGACATATCTGCGGCGGGAACAAGTTAATGAGAGGCGTTTTTTTTTTTCCCTCTCACGCACCGGCGAGGCGGCTTCTCTAGGGCAGATGTTGTGCGGACGCGGTGCGGATCTTCACGACCGTCTGACATAGTAAACCCATACATGTGCAGATGGGAGAGGACAGTCACTCGTCTCAAGGAAAAAAGATGTGGTGGACCAAATCCCCCCTGGGAGTCTGTGAGACTCCAGGGCAGGCATACTCGCTTCCCCTGAGGCATCCAGATTTGGGATGCCCCTCTGTTTCAAACCCCCCCCCAAGTCGCGCGAGCAGCGGTTGCATCCCATCTATCCCGTGCTAGGCATTTGTGAATGGCCGGTGTGGGCACGCTCCCTGTTAAAGGGTAACAGAGGATCCGCTCGTCTTAGATGAGCTCTTAGGCGAAGGGGCGGAAGCAGATCCGAGCGCTGATTGGCCGAAAGGCTGCACATGTGCCATAGGACCGAGGAAGGGTGGGTGAGATTGGGCAACCTGGGGGGTTTCACACAGCGGGGTATCTCCGATTGGAGGATAAGAACCAAAACCCAGGATAGTCAAAATCCTGAGTTTTGGTCCACTTTAACCCTAGGCATCCTTGCCACTGTTCCTACGTAAAACCACCCACCTATTCTAACCTACACCAACACCAAACCCCCAACACTTTTATTAACCCTTAAAGAGGAACTTTGGAGGCCCTGGAGTCAGCTGTGTAAACCCCCCCCCCCCCCCCCGAACTCCCTGGAACACTCACCCTCTCCCGGAGCCCTCGCCGCGTCTGTGCGTTCCGGCCGCATCCCCGCTCATCTCTAGCCGTGCGCGCGCCCGACCTTCCTGAATGATCGCAGTCAAGCCACGGCTGCCAGGTAGGGGGGGATGCGGCTGGCGGCGCCGCTCGGCTGCATAGGCACCAGGGCAGCTTAGCCGTCCTCGGCGCCAAAGAGAGCTGAGTGACACGAGCGCACTGATTGGCTGAGTGAGCCGCTCAGCCAATCAGCGCACTCCCTCTCACCCGAGTCTGCGTCGTGGGAGCCGCAGGAAGGTGAGTGAAACGGGACGACCTGGGTCAGTACACACAGCGGGGCATCCCGATCTGTAATGCTGCCGCAGAGAGGAGCAACGCACAGGAAAGTCAAATTCATGTGTGTTGTTCCTCTTTAAAGTGAACCAATACCCAGGGGTGATCACCTCCCTCACTGCGGGACATCCGAGATCGGGATGTCCCGAGGGGTAAAACCCCCATAAAAAAACCTTACCTTATCGGCGACGGATCAGCCGCCGCCGCCTCCCACGCGCCCCTCTAGCAGTGCGCGCACCCACGCCGGCCATTTGTGAATGTGACGCGCGGGAGGTGGCGGCGCCGGCTTATCCGTCGCCGAAAAGGTAAGTTTTTTGGGGCTTTTGGGGGGGTTTCACACAGTGGGGCATCCTTATCTCGGATGCCCCGCTGAAGTGGACCAACACCCAGGATAGTGAAAATCCTGGGTGTTGGTCCACTTTAAGATGAGTGGCAGATAAGCCGCCACCCTGTTACAAACTCTATCTGCAGCCCAAATAATACTGTGCACAATATATCATTATTACTACCTGATCCACAGCCCAATTCATCTGTGCCACAACATTGCCCAGAGACCAACGCATGTACTGCAGCCTGACCCACACAGCCCGATTCTTCTGTAGTGTAACCTGACTCATAGACCTTAAAGCAGACCTTCACCCTGAATAAGAGCATGTGTTCTATGTTTCCCCCCTGTACATACAGATTGGCCACATTAATCCGGACCTTCACCCTGAATAAGAGCCTATCTTATATGTGTCCCACACCCTGTACATACAGATTGCTCACATTAATCCGGACCTTCTCCCTGAATAAGAGCCTATCTTATATGTTTCCCACACCCTGTACATACAGATTGCTCACATTAATCCAGACCCTCACCCTGAATAAGAGCCTATCTTATATATTTCCCACACCCTGTACATACAGATTGCCCACATTAATCCGGACCCTCATCCTGAATGTGAGTCTATCTTGTATGTTTCTGCCCTGTACATACAGATTGCTCACATTAATCCAGACCTTCACCCTGAATAAGAGCCTATCTTATATGTTTCCCACACCCTGTACATACAGATTGCTCACATTAATCCGGACCTTCACCCTGAATAAGAGCCTATCTAATATGTTTCCCACACCCTGTACATACAGATTGCTCACATTAATCCGGACCTTCACCCTGAATAAGAGCCTATCTTATATGTTTCCCACACCCTGTACATACAGATTGCGCACATTAAAAATCATCCTACCTGCATCTACTGCATGTTATGAGCCTTTAAACATCCAAGATGGCGTCTCATGGAGCATCAGGCAGCCTACAAACAGGAAGCTTTGCATTCTGGGATTGCTGTCCTTTTCCTGACCACAGCTCTGCTCTGTCTGTGCAAAGCACAGCTATAACCCCACACCCTGCACTTTATCCCCCTCCTCCTCTCCTCAGTATGTGATGCTTCTGAGGCAAGATGGCGGCGTCCGTATCCCAGAGCCCTGAACAGAGTTGCAGAATAATAAGTAAGTGACTAAAAACTTACAATGTATTAATTTTAGATGCTGGGGAATAGTTTTTTAAGGGTTTGGGCCTTTCTTCAAATAATGCTGAGGGTCTGGTTTAACATGAGCCACAACCCAAATGATCTGTTCTGTAATAAATGGATACTCACAGCGAGGCATCCCGAATCGAGTCGCCCCACTGAAGCACAATAACACCCAGGAGAATGAAACAATCCACCTACAGGTCGATTCATGTGTACTACAACCCGACCTGCAGCCCAATTCATCGGCTTCGCAGATCACTCTGCAGCCTGTTTAATCCGTGGCTCAACCTGACCTACAACCGGATTCATCCGTACAGTCTGGGGTGTCTTGGGCCCACCAGTAAAACTGACTCGATTCTTTACATCTTGTAAACATCATGACAAATTATTCCGCCATCACTATTACAGAAACTGACAGTACTGTAATCCCTGCTACGATTGGATAAGCTGTGCTCCTCTGCTGTAAAGAAAAGACTAATCCCCTGTTTCCCTGTGGGTCAGTTCAAACTTTCATATGTACCCAGGGCAGAATTATGAGGGGAGCGCTAGGGGCGTAGGCCCCGGAGCCTCCACCCATTGCCCTGCAAAGGGGGCCTCCACCAACCTTTGGGTTATGGTCTGGTCCAGGGGGCTTTTCAGTCTTTGGTTTGGCAACAAAGCAATCGGCGGCAGTGGGAGCCCCCCCCTCCCCCGGGCCTGGGCAAGCCTTTTGTAGCCAAAGCCACCACAGGGCAGGACGGAGAGTCTAAAGCAGCAAAGCCGCCGCCAGCAACGCTACAGTAATGGGTGCACATAAGCCACCAAGCACAGCCGCTGGCAGCTCAATGCAGGGAACTGTTTATTGCTGGACCAGCCGGACTACCCCCCCCCCCCCCACCCTTACATGGATCCTGGGGTTATGAACTCCGCAGATATTCTCTGACCCAGAAAATAGACACAGCAGGGTTACGCAGAGTCATGGGGACGCGGTATGTACAGTACCTGTGAAGACCTGTGCCCAGCTAGTACCAGTATCTAAAGCAGACCAACAGTCAAAAATGACTTAAGGGGACCAGTTAGGGGCATCCTTCATTGCAGCCAGTGAGGGGCATCCCTCATTGCAGCCAGTTAGGGGCATCCCTCATTGCAGCCAGTTAGGGGCATCCCTCATTGCAGCCAGTTAGGGGCATCCCTCATTGCAGCCAGTTAGGGGCATCCCTCATTGCAGCCAGTTAGGGGCATCCCTCATTGCAGCCAGTTAGGGGCATCCCTCATTGCAGCCAGTTAGGGGCATCCCTCATTGCAGCCAGTTAGGGGCATCCCTCATTGCAGCCAGTTAGGGGCATCCCTCATTGCAGCCAGTTAGGGGCATCCCTCATTGCAGCCAGTTAGGGGCATCCCTCATTGCAGCCAGTTAGGGGCATCCCTCATTGAAGCCAGTAAGGGGCATCCCTCATTGCAGCCAGTAAGGGGCATCCCTCATTGCAGCCAGTAAGGGGCATCCCTCATTGCAGCCAGTTAGAGGCATCCCTCATTGCAGCCAGTTAGAGGCATCCCTCATTGCAGCCAGTTAGGGGCATCCCTCATTGCAGCCAGTTAGGGGCATCCCTCATTACAGCCAGTTAGGGGCATCCCTCATTGCAGCCAGTTAGGGGCATCCCTCATTGCAGCCAGTTAGGGGCATCCCTCATTACAGCCAGTTAGGGGCATCCCTCATTACAGCCAGTTAGGGGTGGCACAGACACACACTCACCAATGCAGGCGATTTCCCCCACCTGCGCAATCTCCAATGAGGCTCCTTCCTGGAGTCCCACCCACCGACAGCCCAACAGCGGGAACAGGCTCCTTTCTGTAGTCCCGCCTACCCACTGAAACACCAATGAGCTTTAAGAAGAGAAAAAAAAGCCTACCTCCCAGACGCCCAGCTGCCACGGCCTCTCAGACACCTGCCGCCACCGGTGGTGGACCATGGTGAGTGTCTGAGTGCCGCAGTAACCTTCTGGCCAGTAATGGGTGATAGAGAGCGGCGATGGCGTGGGACAGAGTGGTAACGGCGCTGGACCAACTGCCCAAAATTAGCATTGTCTTGGGGGAAATTGGGATGGTTGGGGGGTACGAGTCACAGTCAGCTTTAATTGTAATCCAAATGATCTCAGGCAATATCACAGTACACAGGTACGGTAGCCGAGGGTAAGAGTTAATGGGACCGCAACATGGGAAGTTGGCAACCTCAAACAGGGTCTGTGAAAGTAACTGGTTTTATCATTGCAGGGTCATGAAACGAAAGCTTTAATACTTTAATCCACGTCACGTCAAATTCACAGTTCGCAGGCCAAATAAACTTGCATCATTTGTATTAAGCACACACAGTTACTCTTGCTTATCAGAAGGGTTCAGTGAAAGGGTTAGGCAGTATTGTTTTTTCCAGGAAACAGTAGGCCATTTTCCAGTGGGGTTTCCAGTGGAGCACCCCCTCATAGTTGTTGCAGAGTGTGAGTGCTGGCTGCAGTGGAGTCGTAATCCAGATAGACATTAGTGGTATAACAGGAACCGGAAGAGAACTTTGCAGTGATAGAGATTACAGCTCGATATACAGCAAGTAACAACACAGCAGTAAATTATATAGAAGCTCTGCGCATTGATCACAGCGCCATCTAGTGCCACAACCTGCAATAGCCGCAAATTATATTAAATCTGAAAGAAGAAAGCTTTCCTAGAACGGAAAGTATTTGCACAGTACTCAACACAAGGACAGATAGCATTACCCATCTATCCTTGCAGCAGGCAGAGCTATGCAAATCATCTCTTTATGTCTCTGTGCCATCCAAGGCCCTTAGAAACGCTAAGGGTGCAATGCCAAGGATTAGCTTTAAGTTTACACAGCCAAACACATCCAACTAGTGGACACTTTTTTCGAGCTCTAGGCTCTCATCAGCACTAGGATGGATGTTTCTGGCTGTCCACCACCGGTGGCGGCAGGTGTCTGAGAGGCCGTGGCAGCTGGGCGTCTGGGAGGTAGGCTTTTTTTTCTCTTCTTAAAGCTCATTGGTGTTTCAGTGGGTAGGCGGGACTACAGAAAGGAGCCTGTTCCCGCTGCTAGGCTGTCGGTGGGTGGGACTCCAGGAAGGAGCCTCATTGGAGATTGCGCAGGTGGGGGAAATCGCCTGCATTGGTGAGTGTGTGTCTGTGCCACCCCTAACTGGCTGTAATGAGGGATGCCCCTCACTGGCTGTAATGAGGGATGCCCCTCACTGGCTGTAATGAGGGATGCCCCTCACTGGCTGTAATGAGGGATGCTCCTAACTGGCTGCAATGAGGAATGCCCCTTACTTGGTGAGTACCAAAACATAGTAGCAAGCCAGTATGTGGAGAGCCCCATATTAGGCTTAATATGGGGGGGGGGGGGGGGCTAAAGAGACCAAAAAACCCTCTACTTAGGTAAAGGAAAAGAGGAGCTTTCCTAGAACGGAAAGTATTTGCACAGTACCTGACACAAGGACGGATAGCATTACCCAAACACGTGTCCACTAGTTGAATGTGTTTGTGTGTAAATTTAAAGATAATCTTTGGCATTGCACCCTGGGAGTCCAATGTGCAGAGCTGTTCATGTTTGGCCTCAGGACCAGAGGAAGAGGGCTGGCAAGGACCAGAGGATGATTGGCAGCAATGGTGGATGCTTCAGTGGCAGTGGAGAAGGCAGGAGGACTGGAGGATTAGGAGCAGCTTAAAGTGGACCAACACCCAGGATTTTGACTATCCTGGGTCTTGGTCCACCCCGATCGGGGTGCCCCGCTGTGTGAAACCCCCCCCGAACCCCCGAAAAACTCACCTCTCCCCGCGCCGACGGACAAGCCTTTTGACAGCCGCGGACAAGCGGCTCCTCCGCCGCCGCCACCTCCCGCGCGTCACTCTTGGCGGGCGCGCGCACGTTTAGAGGGGTGCGAGGGAGGCGGCGGCGGCCGGCCGCCTCCGCGACAAGGTAAGTGGATTTGGGGTGTTTGGAGGGGTTTCACCCCGCGGGACATCCCGATCTCGGATGTCCCGTGGGGAGGGAGGTGATCGGCCCGGGAATCTTATAGATTCCCGGGCCAATCACCGGAGGGTGACGGTCCACTTTAAGAGAAAGCAGTAAAAAAAACAGAGGGCAACTGGCAGGAGTCAAAAAAGGCCGCAAGGACCATAGGATGATCAATGGAAGCACTAAAGGACAATCGGTGGCAGTGGAGAAGCCAGGGAAAACTGGAGGGTGATCAGGACCCAACAAGGTCCCCAAAGGTTACATGATGGCATGTGACTTGAAACACTGCAAAGAGACCTACTGAGACCTGAAGCCGACCCTGCTTGTAACATTTAGTTGGTGACAGAGAGAAGCTAAGACTCTCCTTTAGTCGGCTGGGCTGAAAGGGTTTTAGGAATTAGATAGATCGGTGCAGTTAGCTGTTCAGGCACTAGATGTCACTATTCTAAACACAAGAGGTTGGGGTCGTGCCCTGTGCATCTGCACAGCTTACACACACCAAAGACCAGGAACAGAGCAGCAGGAGAGTGAGATGTGACCGGACAGGCAAGTTTAAAGTGGACCAACACCCAGGATTTTGACTGTGTAAACCCCCCAGAAACCCCGAAAAACTCACCTCTCCTCGCTCCCACGTGACCGCCGCTGCCAATCCCCGCCGACGGACAAGAGAGCGTGCCCGTCGCCGCCTCCTGCACGTCTCTTACAGGGTGCGCGTCCTGCTGGAACAACGCACGGGAGGCGGCGACGGGCGCCGCTGGATCGTGGATAAGGTAGGGATTTAGGGGTTTCTGGGGGTTTCACACCGATCGGGGTGCCCTGCAGTCAGGGGTCTGATTGGTCCGGGAATCTTATAGATGGGAGGGTGTTGGTCCACTTTAAAGTTGTAAAACCGGCAGGGGGGAAAGCAAGCCAGGTTTGGCGAGTTTTTATTAACTCCCCAATACATGAAATGTTCCTCTTTAAACAGTAAGGCAGGCCAGGCAGGGCAAGTAAGGAGTCAGTAAGGACCGCCTTCAAATTAATACACACTTCCACAATCTTAAAAAGAGGAGCAAAACCTATTTTGGGTGCTCCGCTGATCCAGCAGATGCCATCAGAGATCCCACACATGCGCCGTGGGAGTTAATATCAAGGTTTTTTTATAAGGAGATCTGGCATCCCAAATCTGGACTTTCTTCAGTGCCAGATGTCATTGGTTTTGGTCTGCTTTAAATTCGGCTATAGTCAGAAAAGAACAAGTCATATTTGAGAAACACAATTTTTTTATATATTTTTTTTTATATTTTTATATATTTTTTATTTATATTTTTATATATTTTTTATTTATATTTTTATATTTTTATATATTTTTAATTTATATTTTTATATATTTTTTAATTTATATTTTTATATATTTTTAATTTATATTTTTATTTTTTTTATTTATATTTTTATATATTTTTGTTGATATTTTTATATATTTTTGTTTATATTTTAGATATTTTTATTTATTTTGTATTTATATTTTTATATATTTTTTATTTATGTTTTTATATATTTTTTTATTTATATTTTTCATTTTTATTTATATTTTTATATATTTTTTATTTATATTTTTATATATGGATTTTTGCATCCTGTCTCTGCATGGGGTCCAGTTTGCTGCCTTGTTTTGCGCTGCATGACCTAGCTATGATCACATCTGTTTACGAAATGCCGCCGCCTAAGAATCTTAGGGAAACCCCTGCGTGGGGAATGAGCGCATTCTTTGCGGTCTCCTGGCAGACGCCAGCGGCCGCGCCTCCTGCTTCTTGTAGAAGATATTTAGCTAAACCTAGCTGATGCAGCATGACTGGGAGGCCTGGACGAGAGGAGCCCATGAATCAGCCTCCAGCCGTCGCAGTCCCTGTTCCAAAAAGGTAACGGACGCCTTTTTTTAGGTGCGCTTCGTGGACTGGAACGCCGCCATGTAAATAACAGAAATAGCCCCTCAGTTATCTGCTAGAAGGGGTTAAAAAAAAAGGGACCCAGTGCAGTGTTTTACCACTTTGAAATGTCAACCCCAAAATAGATTCTGGAGAATATTAAAAGAGAAGATCAAGGCGGTCCTAAAGTCAAGGGTACTTTCCGAATTGCTTATCTGCTTAAAGGGGAACAAAACCTACCGGGCTTTCCCCTGTGGCGTCCCAAATCGGGAAGTTCCATTATGTGAACCCCCCCCCCCCCCCCGGTTGCCACAAAACGCACCTTCTTCCTGGCGGAATATAAACACCACATCCCCAGTATTTTTGGGGTGTGCGCGCGCTCCCGCCCCCCAGCCATTTTGATATATGTCCATAAATTAAAAAAAAAGTTTCTTACCAAATCTGACAAGGAGTGCAGCGACTGAACGAAGACGGAGACTTGCTGTTAAAAAAAAAAATTTATTAATTTTTTTTTTTATTTTAAAGTGGACCAAAATCCAGTATTTTAACTAACCTGGGATTTGATCGATGCCCCGCTGTGTGAAACCCCCAGGTCGCTAAAACAAACTTACCTCTTCCCGGTCCTATGGCGCATGCACGGCCGCTCGTCCAATCAGCGCACTCCGAGCATGCTGACAGCCGCATCCCCCGCTACCCTCTAACAGGGAGCGTGCCCGCGCCGGCCATTCACAAATGCCTGCTAGAGGGATAGTGAGGATGTGGCTTGCGCATGCGCCGTTGGACTGGAAAACAAGGTAAGTGTATTGGGCGACCTGGGGGGTTTCACTCAGTGGGGCATCCCAATTTTGGATGCTCCGGGGGGAGGGAATCGATCGGCTGGGAATCTTATAGATCGCTGTGGGTTTTGGTCCACTTTAAGTAGCAGCAACTGAGTAACTAAGTTACTAGCAACAAAGGAACCCAGCCCCTGGAGTCGTCCCAAATTGGGAACAACTTCATAAATAAGGGACATTCCAGACGAAAGGATAAATCAAGCTGCTTTCTGCTCTCTCCGTGCTGGCTGACAGAGGATGCGTCTTTTATTCAAGCAGCTTTATAATAACACCTAGAGGCTGATTCATTGGTAGCGACAGGTGTTTCGCTGTTACCGAGCGCCCCAGTCGCTGGCCTGCATTGATGAATTTGATGTGTGAGTCGCTATAACACCCACTTACCTATATAGGTCTTGTATATGATTTTGGTGGTGCCCTTACAGTCCTTTCTTTGTACAAGTCGCTATAACACCAATACAAAGCTATATGGGAACGAACGATAGCGACTAGTCAGTGTGAGCGACTCAAACCATATTCATTAAAAAAACAGCCTTACACAGCGTCGGCGCTCTGGATCTGGTCGCTATAGCATAGAGCGCCAGACGCTGTGTGATTACAGTCTGTTTTTGAACACATATCCACCAGTAACAAAGCGAAAACACATGGAATGACATTATTATAACACTGTGACATTAACACTTTAATACCAGACCTGTAATGGCAATTCTGCATAAAAATATTAAAAATCTGAAAAGTTTTCAAAAATGACTTTTTCTAGGCCAGGAGAGGTCACACAATGATTTGATAATAAAAAAAAATAATAAAATAAAACCCTGTTTAAAGAGAATAAAAGTAACGTCCATTGAAATGTATGGGAGAGCGACAGGTAGCGACAGGTAATACCAGGCGTTCACCGTTCTCTACCTCGCGCTACCTGTCGCTATGGCTTGATCAATAAAACCCTTAGAGGCCGATTCATTAATAGCGCCAGGTAGCGACAGTTGAGCGACTGTAGCAGTATTTTCACAGCGCACGCTAGTAATCGCTGTGCTTGGCCGTTGTTCGGTTGTTGACAGCGACTCAGTCGGTTTGCCGTAATGTTGAATATTGGGTGAGGAGTCGCTATTTGTCAGGTTCCGCGCTGTATGGGAGCGCATGATAGCGACTGGCCCTAGTGACCGGCTCCCACCATATTCATTAACAAATCACGCTCAAAAAATTCTCGCGCTGTGAAATGCTTGTTTAAACCCCAGAGCGCTGGCGGCGATGGGTTAAAAGTAGTTTTTTAACCCCCAAACAACCATATTTTTGGAAACCAAAAAAACAAGTTTTTAAAATAATTTAGTAATATGAATACATTAATATTACACCGGTAATATCAATTCTGCACATTTTTTTTTTCTTTTACCCTTAAAAAAAATATCTAACATGGCAGAAGTGGTCACAGAATCTTTCACATTTAAAAAAAAAAAAAAAAAAAACCTTAATAACAATTAATTATGAATATTTAAAGATTGTTCCATTGAAATGCATTGGAGAGCGCCAGGTAGCGAGAGGTCATACCTGTCGCTGTTCAAGGTCGGACGCTGGCGCTGTGGGGTGAGGCTGGAATAATGATGAATGAGTCGCTATATGGCGCTATCTCAGTCGCTAAGCAGGATTGGCTTGATAAATGTGTGATTGTGGTGGGGAGCCGGCGTTCTCGTGGCGGTGACCGTCATTACCGGTCGCTCACCAGTCGCTACCTGGCGCTATCCCTTGTCAAATGAGGGCCTTAGTGAACTCTATCTCTTCTGCAGGGCCTCCTCAGCAGCAGAAGACGACTCATCCAAGTATGTCTCAATGTCTCAGTCCCCTCAGAAGTGAATTCATTTTGGGGACTGAGAAAAATGAGTCAGCAGAAGGGGGCAAGTTCTATAAAGTTCATCAGGCAATGTAAAGTGCTGATGAATGAAAGATGCCCCCCCTGACAGCCAACATGGGGCAGGCAGAAAGCAGGCTTATGCCTGGAATGTCCCTTTAAAGTGGAACAAAACCCATATTTTATCCCAGGTTCCTAGGTTTTGCTCCTAGCCCCCCAGGGCATGCCAATTTGGGATGACGCACTGTGTGAAACCCCCAGATTGCCCAGAATATTTCCCCGGTCCCAAGGCGCATGCGCAGGTCTCTCTTCCAATCAGAGCCATTTGCCATGTTTAAATCATTTGCCAAAGGGCTTTAATTTACTTGCTCTGTGCAAGAGCGCCCGCAACTTGTGCTCCCCTTTAAAAAACAATGAGAGCCGTTTGCTGTGCATATTTAGTTCTTGGCAAACGGCTCTGTTTACAGCAAACCAGACCAACAGCCTGGCACATCTTTTGACTATCCTGGGTTTTGGTCCACTTTAAGAGTGACTGATTCCCGCTACAAAAGTGTGAATACCAAGCCCTCTCCCAGGCCAAACCTCTGAGCCCAATTTAGAGGACGGTAGCCCCATTCAGTCGGGCATCCCTGAGCTCATGCATCACCCCACATGTGTTGTCTACAGCGCCATCTATGCAGAGGGCACGCTTATATTATCACATCCCCAGCACTGGGTGTACCTGCGCCATCTTACTACACCCAAACACTGAATATAAAAGCATCTAATGAGGAAGAAACCGCGCATGCGCAGAGAACATCCCAGCGCCAATACGTTTTGTGTGGGGAAAAAGCGGACACGGTACTTACCTTGCCACCTTCAAAAACCACTTTATCCCGGGAGCAGGGGGTCCTCTGTTCCAGCCAGTTTGAAGCATTTTCAAAATTCGTATTGGGAACCCAGCGCTTGTAGAAGGAATCCGCTGCTCCACCTGGAAAATACAAATGTGTGTGTGTTACAGTTACTGAGATAGAAATGGGGACCTACGGGGATTATAATGCGCGTTCGCTCAAGCGATGGGTACAGTGTCGGGCTGGGGTGTCTGGGGACCACCAGCAGAATGGACTCTGGGGGCCAACCCCATATTTAAGTGTAGGTATCACTGGCTGACACCTTTAGACTGTAAGCTCGCAAGGGCCGGACTCTCTTTCCTATTGTCTCCTGCGCTCACAAAACTTGCAGGCTGATTCATCATTAGCGCCAGGTAGCGACAGATGAGCGTCTGTAGCGGCATTTTCAGAGCGCCCGCTAGTAGTCGCAGTGCTCGGCCGCGAGTCGCTAGTTTATAGCGACTCAGTCGCTGTGCAGTAATGTTGAATACATTGTGAGGAGTCGCTATTTGACCAGTACAGCGCTGTATGGGAGCGCATGTTAGCGACTGCTCATAGCGACCGACTCACACCATATTTAAGGAAAAAAAAGTCTCACGCAACTCTGGCGCCGAAAAATGCTTCTCTGAAGCCCAGAGCGCAGGAGGCGGTGTGATTAAAGTCTGTTTTTCAGCATGTATCCACTAGTAACAAAGCGAAAACATATGGAATTACATTGTAACAACATTGTAACATGAACACTTTAATGGCAGACCTGTAATGTCATTTCTGAGGAAATATATAAAAAATGAAAAAATTATGAAAAAACAGCTTTTTCAATGCCAGGAGAGGTCACAGAATTATTTGTGATTTTTGGGGAAAAAAACCCTGTTTAAAGAGAAGAAAAGGATCGTCCATTGAAATGTATGGGAGACCGTCAGGTAGCGAGAGGTCATGCCTGGCGCTGTGCAAGGCTGAACGCTGGCGCTGTTCGCTGAGGCTGTGAAAATGATGAATCAGACGCTACATGGTGCTATCCCAGTCGCTAAACAGATTCTGCTTGATAAATGTGTAATTGCGTGCCGTGTCTGGCGTTCACCAGTCGCTACCTCTCATTAACCAGGCGCTACCTGACGCTATCCCTTCTTAAATAAGGGCCTTGGTTTAGACCTCGTGGC
This sequence comes from Gastrophryne carolinensis, assembly GCA_027917425.1. Lineage (NCBI taxonomy): Eukaryota > Metazoa > Chordata > Amphibia > Anura > Microhylidae > Gastrophryne > Gastrophryne carolinensis. The sequence goes on from CM051244.1 coordinate 22,708,294, forward strand.
ATCTAGTTTTGTATTGTTCCCTGTACTAAATGTTTTACCTTGTCTGTAATCATACCTTGTAATGCGCTACGGAAGATGATAATAATAACTATAGTAGAAGCAAGGGCAGGGTTCTCTTTCCTATTGTCTCCTTTGCTCATTAAACTTGGTTTAAAGTGGACCAACACCCAGGGGGGATCGTCCCGGAAATCTATAAGATTCCCGGACCGATCAGATCCCTCCCCGCGGGGCATCCGAAATCGGGATGTCCCGCGGGGAGGAACCCCCCAGGAGGCCCACAAACCTTACCTCAGCCCCGTTCCATCGGCACATGCGCAAGCCGCAGCCGCGTCTCGCGCTTCCCTCTAGCAGGGCTCGCACCCACGCCGGCCGTTTGTGAATGGCCGGTGCAGCACCTCTCACCATTGGGAAAAGGACGTCTCTGGCTGGGAAGCCCTCCGGCGATAAAGGTTATCGCTACACTTGGATATATAAATACATTGACTTTTATTGTTTACTAATATCATAGTGTGTGGTTCCAATTTATCATAAAAGGAACTCAACCACTACCCTGAATCTTTGAAGTGTGCTGAAAATATAATTTAGGACCACCTGCCCAAGCCACCCACTCTAAAAGTAACAAAAAATGATCTCTCTGGTGACTCCAAGAACAATGTCCTTTGGGGATTTCAAGAACAATTTCCTCTGGTAGGCACCAAGTACAAAATCCTCTGGTGGGCTCCAAGAACAAAATCCTCTGGTGGGCTCCAAGAACAAAATCCTCTGGTGGGCTCCAAGAAAGATTTCCTCTGGTGAGTTCCAAGAAGGATTTCCTCTGGTGGCTCCAAGAAGGATTTCCTCTGGTGGGCTCCAAAAATCTTCAGTGGGCTCCAAGAATGATTTCCTCTGGTGAGGTTCCAAGAATGATTTCCTCTGGTGAGGTTCCAAGAACTGTCTCCTGTGGCAAGCTCCGAAAACGGTCTCCTGTGGCAAGCTCCAAGAACGGTCTCCTGTGGCAAGCTCCAAGAACGGTCTCCTGTGGCAAGCTCCAAGAACGGTCTCCTGTGGCAAGCTCCAAGAACGGTCTCCTGTGGCAAGCTCCAAGAACGGTCTCCTGTGGCAAGCTCCAAGAACGGTCTCCTGTGGCAAGCTCCAAGAACGGTCTCCTGTGGCAAGCTCCAAGAACGGTCTCCTGTGGCAAGCTCCAAGAACGGTCTCCTGTGGCAAGCTCCAAGAACGGTCTCCTGTGGCAAGCTCCAAGAACGGTCTCCTGTGGCAAGCTCCAAGAACGGTCTCCTGTGGCAAGCTCCAAGAACGGTCTCCTGTGGCAAGCTCCAAGAACGGTCTCCTGTGGCAAGCTCCAAGAACGGTCTCCTGTGGCAAGCTCCAAGAACGGTCTCCTGTGGCAAGCTCCAAGAACGGTCTCCTGTGGCAAGCTCCAAGAACGGTCTCCTGTGGCAAGCTCCAAGAACGGTCTCCTGTGGCAAGCTCCAAGAACGGTCTCCTGTGGCAAGCTCCAAGAACGGTCTCCTGTGGCAAGCTCCAAGAACGGTCTCCTGTGGCAAGCTCCAAGAACGGTCTCCTGTGGCAAGCTCCAAGAACGGTCTCCTGTGGCAAGCTCCAAGAACGGTCTCCTGTGGCAAGCTCCAAGAACGGTCTCCTGTGGCAAGCTCCAAGAACGGTCTCCTGTGGCAAGCTCCAAGAACGGTCTCCTGTGGCAAGCTCCAAGAACGGTCTCCTGTGGCAAGCTCCAAGAACGGTCTCCTGTGGCAAGCTCCAAGAACGGTCTCCTGTGGCAAGCTCCAAGAACGGTCTCCTGTGGCAAGCTCCAAGAACGGTCTCCTGTGGCAAGCTCCAAGAACGGTCTTCTGTGGCAAGCTCCAAGAACGGTCTCCTGTGGCAAGCTCCAAGAACGGTCTCCTGTGGCAAGCTCCAAGAACGGTCTCCTGTGGCAAGCTCCAAGAACGGTCTCCTGTGGCAAGCTCCAAGAACGGTCTCCTGTGGCAAGCTCCAAGAACGGTCTCCTGTGGCGAGCTCCAAGAACGGTCTCCTGTGGCGAGCTCCAAGAACGGTCTCCTGTGGCGAGCTCCAAGAATGGTCTCCTGTGGCGAGCTCCAAGAACGGTCTCCTGTGGCGAGCTCCAAGAACGGTCTTCTGTGGCGAGCTCCAATAACGGCCTCCTCTGGCGAGCTCCAATAACGGCCTCCTCTGGCAAGCTTCAAGAATCATTTCCTCTGGGAGCCCCAAGAATAATTTCCTCTGGCGAGCTCCAAGAATCATTTCCTCTGGTGAGCTCCAAGAATCGTTTCCTCTGGTGAGCTCCAAGAATCATTTCCTCTGGCGAGCTCCAAGAATCATTTCCTCTGGCGAGCTCCAAGAATCATTTCCTCTGGCGAGCTCCAAGAATCATTTCCTCTGGTGGCTCCAAGAACGGTCTCCTCTGGTGGCTCCAAGAATGGTCTCCTCTGGTGAGCTCCAAGAAAAATACCCTATATTGAGCTCCAAGACCGGTCTCCCCTGGCGAGCTCTAAGAACCAAAATCTCCTGGTAAGCTTCAAGAACAGTCTCCTCTGGTGAACTTCAAGAATGATTTCCTCTGGTGAGCTCCAACAATGATTTCCTCGGGTGGGGTCGAAGAATGATTTTCACTGGTAGGTTCAAAGACCTTTTTCCTCTATTGAGCTTCAAGAACGATTTCCTCTGGTGAGCTTCAAGAACAATTTCCTCTGGCGAGCTTCAAGAACGATTTCCTCTGGCGAGCACCAAGAACAGTTTTCCTCTGGTGAGCTCCAAGAGCGGTCTTCCTCTGGCAAGCTCCAAGAGCGGTCTTCCTCTGGCAAGCTCCAAGAACAATCTTCTTCTGGCAAGCTCCAAGAATGGTCTTCATCTGGTGAGCTCCAAGAACCATCTTCCTCTGGCCAGCTCCAAGAATGGTCTTCCTCTGGCGAGCTCCAAGAATCATTTCCTTTGGTAAGCTCCAAGAACAATATCCTGTAGTGAGCTCCAAGAACAAAATCCTCTGGTAAGCTTCAAGAACAGTCTCCTCTGGTGGGGTTTAAGAACGATTTTCTGTGGTGAGCTCCAAATACAATTTTTTCTGGTGGCTGCAAAAACATTTTCCTGCTGGTGAGCTCCAAGAACATTTTCATTTGGTTGATTCCAAGAACAATTTCCACTGGTGAGCTCCGAAAAAACGATTTCCTCTGGTGGGCTCCTAGAATGATTGCCTCTAGTTGGCCCAACGAAGCTCAGACCAAAGATTAGTTTGAAGACAGAAAGCAGGGTCCTGGTTCAGGGGTTTAACTGAGAATACAGCATCTGTGTATTTACAGACCCTTGCGTTTATAGTCCCTGGCGATCCGGTGCACATGTGCAGCGTTGGTGCATATGCAAAAGTGTTCATGCACGTGGCTAGTGCACGTGCATGACAGGGGACTTATTTTCGGAAGCGTGGAACGCATACGCCTGTAATGTTTCTTTTTCTTCTCTCTTCTGTGTTCAATACTTTTTCCCAGTGCCAGTTATTATTACACCTAACTTAGAGAGGACCAAAACCCACATTTTAAACTAACACCCCCATGAAGAATACCTTTCGCCAATTTTCACTGCTCCTGCATCACTTTAATCCCAGATAATGCTGTCTGTTTTAGCTGTAAAGCTATGCCTCCTCCATTCATTGCCACTGTTGTGTGTGGCAATGATGTAATTGCCACCCCCAGGGCCGGCTCCAGGTTTATGTGGGCCCTTGGGTGGCATGCGCTCAGGGGGCCCCTTCGTGGTGAAGAGTCGCGCCACATCGCCGAGTGACATCAAGCTATATAGTCTACTTTGAAGCATACCAAACCCCTTTAAAAAAGGGGCAAATCTAGATTCTCCTGATTTTGGAGCCCCTGTGTGTGACCCCCCCCCCCCCTTTGTTTATTAAATTCCTCAAACTGTCAAACTGGTGAATGCACTGTGGGATCATCAGTTTGAGTTAACAGCCAAACCAGGGTTGAGATGCCCCTTTAAAGTGGACCAAAACTCAGGGGTGGAATTGCTTGCATAGTGCGTATGCCAGCGATCCCAGGGGGTGTCACACAGTAGGGTATTACAGATTGGGATGCTCCAGGGATAGGAAATCAGCTGGGGTGGGCAACTTAAAAGCAGATTGAGATGCCCCGTTGTGTGGAACCCCACCATTCGAGGAGATGTGGGCACCAGATGTGGCGGTGCCCTCCCGATCCGCCGACAGGGCAAGTGCCGTCGCTCACCCCAAAGGCCAGCCCTGTCAGTGGGCCCCGGGCAGCCCTGCCTTGCCGGGTGCTGACGCCGGCCCTGGCCACACCTATGTAACGACTGATCCCCTACCATCTTACATAGAGGGACAGCCAGAAAAAAAGTGTCCCAGGATGTTTCGAAGAGCGAAAATTTGAAGGGAATATTGGCAGGGGCTTGAGCCAAATGTATTTCACAAGTTCAGTGAACTTTGGTCCTCCTTAATTTATAGACATCTATGTTTTGATTTCTTTGCATGTGTGGCTTGTATGGGCTGTTACCGGCATCTGCTGAGATTTTTATGTAAATAGCATCTTTAATTTAAATACTTACTTCACCCGATGTACATCTGCCCTATAAGACACACTTATTTTTCCCCAAAAGTGGGGGGAAATAGTGCGTCTTATCGGGCGAATGTAAAAAAAAAAAAAAAAAAAAAAAAAAAACATTCCATCCTCCGACTCTGTTGTCTCCGCTTCCTGCCTCCTCTGCCGCAAGTTCAGAGCCATCCGGTTTCGGCCCCAGGGTAGGCGGTTTCGGCCCCAGGGTAGGCCGTGGCCTGTGACTCCTACCAGCGCCCAATGACGCTAGCAGGAGTCACAGGCCATGCCCACCCAGAAGCTGGAACCGTCTCTCTGAACTTCCAGCTGACTGCCGCTTCTGTAGCCGCCAGTAAGTTCAGAGTGAGCCGATTCCAGCCCAGTAGCTTGTAGCCTGTGACTCCTGCCAGCGTCCAATGAGTCACAGGCCACGCCCACCTAGGCGGTAATCAGCTGCTCTGAACTTGCGGCGGGGAGCAGCAGGAACGCCGGGAAATATACAGCAAGTTTTTGCTTGGTTTTCATGGTAGGCTGCACACTGCCTATATTGGGGATGCCCCGCACACTGCCTATATTGGGGATGCCCCACACACTGCCTATATTGGGGATGCCCCACACACTGCCGGTATTGGGGATGCCCCACACACTGCCGGTATTGGGGATGCCCCACACACTGCCGGTATTGGGGATGCCCCACACACTGCCGGTATTGGGGATGCCCCACACACTGCCGGTATTGGGGATGCCCCACACACTGCCGGTATTGGGGATGCCCCACACACTGCCGGTATTGGGGATGCCCCACACACTGCCGGTATTGGGGATGCCCCACACACTGCCGGTATTGGGGATGCCCCACACACTGCCTATATTGGGGATGCCCCACACACTGCCGGTATTGGGGATGCCCCACACACTGCCGGTATTGGGGATGCCCCACACACTGCCGGTATTGGGGATGCCCCACACACTGCCGGTATTGGGGATGCCCCACACACTGCCGGTATTGGGGATGCCCCGCACACTGCCGGTATTGGGGATGCCCCGCACACTGCCGGTATTGGGGATGCCCCGCACACTGCCGGTATTGGGGATGCCCCGCACACTGCCGGTATTGGGAATGCCCCGCACACTGCCGGTATTGGGGATGCCCCGCACACTGCCGGTATTGGGGATGCCCCGCACACTGCCGGTATTGGGGATGCCCCACACACTGCCGGTATTGGGGATGCCCCGCACACTGCCGGTATTGGGGATGCCCCACACACTGCCGGTATTGGGGATGCCCCACACACTGCCTGTATTGGGGATGCCCCGCACACTGCCGGTATTGGGGATGCCCCGCACACAACCTATATTGGGGATGCCCCACACATTGCCTGTATTGGGATGCCCCACACATTGCCTGTATTGGGGATGCCCCATACACTGCCTGTATTGGGGATGCCCGCACACTGCCTGTATTGGGGATGCCCGCACACTGCCTGTATTGGGGATGCCCGCACACTGCCTGTAATAGGGATGCCCGCACACTGCCTGTAATAGGGATGCCCGCACACTGCCGGTATTGGGGATGCCCCGCACACAACCTATATTGGGGATGCCCCACACATTGCCTGTATTGGGATGCCCCACACATTGCCTGTATTGGGGATGCCCCATACACTGCCTGTATTGGGGATGCCCGCACACTGCCTGTATTGGGGATGCCCGCACACTGCCTGTATTGGGGATGCCCGCACACTGCCTGTAATAGGGATGCCCGCACACTGCCTGTAATAGGGATGCCCGCACACTGCCTGTATTGGGGATGCCCGCACACAACCTATATTGGGGATGTCCCGCACACTGCCTATATTGGGGATGTCCCGCACACTGCCGGTATTGGGGATGCCCGCACACAACCTATATTGGGGATGTCCCGCACACTGCCTATATTGGGGATGCCCGCACACTGCCTGTATTGGGGATGCCCGCACACTGCCTGTATTGGGGATGCCCGCACACTGCCTGTATTGGGGATGCCCGCACACAACCTATATTGGGGATGCCCGCACACTGCCTGTATTGGGAATGCCCGCACACTGCCTGTATTGGGGATGCCTGCACACTGCCTGTATTGGGGATGCCCGCACACTGCCTGTATTGGGAATGCCCGCACACTGCCTGTATTGGGGATGCCCGCACACTGCCTGTATTGGGGATGCCCGCACACTGCCTGTATTGGGGATGCCACACACTGCCTGTATTGGGGATGCCACACACTGCCTGTATTGGGGATGTCCGCACACTGCCTGTATTGGGGATGCCCGCACACTGCCTGTATTGGGGATGCCCGCACACTGCCTGTATTGGGGATGCCCGCACACTGCCTGTATTGGGGATGCCCGCACACTGCCTGTATTGGGGATGCCCGCACACTGCCTGTATTGGGGATGCCCGCACACTGCCTGTATTGGGGATGCCCGCACACTGTCTGTATTGGGGATGTCCGCACACTGCCTGTATTGGGGATGCCCGCACACTGCCTGTATTGGGGATGCCCGCACACTGTCTGTATTGGGGATGTCCGCACACTGCCTGTATTGGGGATGCCCGCACACTGCCTGTATTGGGGATGCCCGCACACTGTCTGTATTGGGGATGTCCGCACACTGCCTGTATTGGGGATGCCCGCACACTGCCTGTATTGGGGATGCCCGCACACTGCCTGTATTGGAGGTGCCCGCACACTGCTTGTAATTTGGGATGCTCCTCACTGCCTGTAATGTAGGATACCGCTCACTGCCTGTAATTTGGGATACCGCTCACTGCCTGTAACGTGGGATACCGCTCACTGCCTGTAATTTGGGATACCGCTCACTGCCTGTAATGTGGGATACCGCTCACTTCCTGTAATGTGGGATACCGCTCACTGCCTGTAATTTGGGATGCCGCTCACTGCCTGTAATGTGGGATACCGCTCACTGCCTGTAATGTGGGATACAGCTCACTGCCTGTAATTTGGGATGCCGCTCACTGCCTGTAATGTGGGATGCCGCTCACTGCCTGTAATGTGGGATACCGCTCACTGCCTGTAATGTGGGATACCGCTCACTGCCTGTAATTTGGGATACCGCTCACTGCCTGTAATGTGGGATGCCGCTCACTGCCTGTAATGTGGGATACCGCTCACTGCCTGTAATGTGGGATACCGCTCACTGCCTGTAATGTGGGATACTGCTCACTGCCTGTAATGTGGGATACCGCTCACTGCCTGTAATGTGGGATACCGCTCACTGCCTGTAATGTGGGATACCGCTCACTGCCTGTAATGTGGGATACCGCTCACTGCCTGTAATGTGGGATACCGCTCACTGCCTGTAATGTGGGATACCGCTCACTGCCTGTAATGTGGGATACCGCTCACTGCCTGTAATGTGGGATACCGCTCACTGCCTGTAATGTGGGATGCCGCTCACTGCCTGTAATGTGTAATACTGCTTACTGCCTGTAATGTGGGGTCTGTAATGGTGTGATCGGGGGGGGGGGGATTCTGCACACTGTCTATAATAGGTGCGTCCAAATCCAAATCCAGGGTGCGTCTTATAGGGCGAAAAATACAGTAGTTGTATATGTAGAACTTGAAATACAGTTGTTGACAGCTCAGCGAACAGCTGCTTGCTCACATGAGAATATCTGCAGGATACGCTGTGACTCACATGACTGTCAGCTCCTCCGGTTCTCACTATACAAACAGCGACACTGCACAAAATGCTCTCGCTGGACACCAGTCACTTCCCTGCATAGAACAATGTATGAATCACATGGCGGTGCTCAGCTTCCTTCACAGAAACTAAATGATGGCATCCAAATCGCTGCGCTTGCTCCTTACAGCAAAACTATTTTGGTGATTTCCTACATGTCTAACAAAAAATTCCAAAGATTTTTTGTTAACACTTTCATGACAGGATTGATTTATACTGCTGTTTTACATTACTGTGAGTTCTATCACTAAACTTACATAGTTACATAGTTAATACAGTTGAAAAAAGACATATGTCCAAGTTCAACCAAGAGTGTTGGGGTCGGAGAAGTTATTTTTTTATTTTATTTTTATAGGGGAAGCTATTTATTTGTTTTTTTGTTTAATTACTGATACCCGCTAATAGTAACTGTTAATGTTATTTTCTTCTAAATAAGCATCTAATCCTTTTTGGAAGCGGTCAGCGGTTGATGCTGTAACAAGCTTATGTGGGAGGCTATTCCAGGGAAGGCACTAAAAATAAATTCAAAGCCAACACAAATGTGAAAAAAAAAAAAATTCCCAGGGAATCGTTCTTTGTGCCCTTCCAGTGATGTCATTAGTCACATGGGGGGATTCCACAGAGGCTCCTCTAGGGTAGAGAGGCCTCTGTATTCCAGGGGGCAGGGTTAGCTTGGCGGGATACCCAGCAAGAAGAAGGGAAGACCTGGGTGACCCCTCACTACAGATACTGTTTCCCCCCCAAAAAAGTTTTGCTCCAAAAATTGCATTTGGATATTTCTTTTTACGGGCATGTCTTATTTTCCATAAACAATCAATGTTTCATGCTGTCAGGTTTCTTGGAAGTTTAAAGCGGAATAAAATCCAGGGAGGCTGGCCTTGCCCCCTGTGTGAAATACCCCAAGTCACCGGTATTCACAGGGTCGGCCCCAGGTTTGTAGGGGCCCGTGGCCAAGAGAGTATTAGTGGGCTCCTAAGTAGTGACACATGATGTCACCTTTCAGCCCCGCTGCCACAAATGGGTCATCTCCTGCTACTATTGCCTTCCCTCTAGCCACCAATCACCCCCCAGTCCTTATTGCCCTCCCTATAGCCACCAATCACCCTTCAGTCCTTATTGCCTTCCCTATAGCCACCAATCACCCTCCAGTCCTTATTGTCTTCCCTATCGCCACCAATCATCCTCCAGTCCTTATTGTCTTCCCTATAGCCACCAATCACCCTCCAGTCCTTATTGTCTTCCCTATAGTCACCAAACACCCTCCAGTCCTTATTGCCTTCCCCATAGCCACCAATCACCCTCCAGTCCTTATTGTCTTCCCTATAGTCACCAAACACCCTCCAGTCCTTATTGCCTTCCCCATAGCCACCAATCACCCTCCAGTCCTTATTGCCTTCCCTCTAGCCACCAATCACCCCCCAGTCCTTATTGTCTTCCCTATAGTCACCAAACACCCTCCAGTCCTTATTGCCTTCCCTATGGCCACCAATCTCCCTCCAGTCCTTATTGCCTTCCCTATAGCGATCTATCACCCTCCAGTCCTTATTGTCTTCCCTATAGCCACCAATCATCCTCCAGTCCATATTGCCTTCCCTATAGCGATCTATCACCCTCCAGTCCTTATTGTCTTCCCTATAGCCACCAATCACCCTCCAGTCCTTATTGCCTTCCCTATAGCCACCAATCATCCTCTAGTCCTTATTGCCTTCCCTATAGCCACCAATCATCCTCCAGTCCTTATTGCCTTCCCTATAGCCACCGATCATCCTCCAGTCCTTATTGCCTTCCCTATAGCCACCAATCACCCCTCAGTCCTTATTGCCTTCCCTATAGCCACCAATCACCCCCCAGTCCTTATTGCTTTCCCTATAGCCACCAATCATCCTCCAGTCCTTATTGCCTTCCCTATAGCCACCAATCATCCTCCAGTCCTTATTGCCTTCCCTATAGCCACCAATCACCCTCCAGTCCTTATTGCCTTCCCTATAGCCACCAATCACCCTCCAGTCCTTATTACCTTCCCTATAGCCACCAATCACCCTCCAGTCCTTATTGCCTTCCCTATAGCCACCAATCATCCTCTAGTCCTTATTGCCTTCCCTATAGCCACCAATCACCCCTCAGTTCTTATTGCCTTCCCTATAGCCACCAATCACCCTCCAGTCCTTATTGCTTTCCCTATAGCCACCAATCATCCTCCAGTCCTTATTGCCTTCCCTATAGCGATCTATCACCCTCCAGTCCTTATTGCCTTCCCTATAGCCACCAATCACCCCCAGTCCTTATTGCTTTCCCTATAGCCACCAATCATCCTCCAGTCCTTATTGCCTTCCCTATAGCGATCTATCACCCTCCAGTCCTTATTGTCTTCCCTATAGCCACCAATCATCCTCTAGTCCTTATTGCCTTCCCTATAGCCACCAATCATCCTCTAGTCCTTATTGCCTTCCCTATAGCCACCAATCACCCTCCAGTCCTTATTGCCTTCCCTATAGCCACCAATCATCCTCCAGTCCTTATTGCCTTCCCTATAGCCACCAATCATCCTCTAGTCCTTATTGCCTTGCCTATAGCCACCAATCATCCTCTAGTCCTTATTGCCTTCCCTATAGCCACCAATCATCCTCTAGTCCTTATTGCCTTCCCTATAGCCACCAATCATCCTCTAGTGCTTATTGCCTTCCCTATAGCCACCAATCACCCTCCAGTCCTTATTGCCTTCCCTATAGCCACCAATCATCCTCTAGTCCTTATTGCCTTCCCTATAGCCACCAATCACCCTCCAGTCCTTATTGCCTTCCCTATAGCCACCAATCATCCTCCAGTCCTTATTGCCTTCCCTATAGCCACCAATCATCCTCTAGTCCTTATTGCCTTGCCTATAGCCACCAATCATCCTCTAGTCCTTATTGCCTTCCCTATAGCCACCAATCATCCTCTAGTCCTTATTGCCTTCCCTATAGCCACCAATCATCCTCTAGTCCTTATTGCCTTCCCTATAGCCACCAATCACCCTCCAGTCCTTATTGCCTTCCCTATAGCCACCAATCATCCTCTAGTCCTTATTGCCTTCCCTATAGCCACCAATCATCCTCCAGTCCTTATTGCCTTCCCTATAGCCACCAATCATCCTCTAGTGCTTATTGCCTTCCCTATAGCCACCAATCACCCTCCAGTCCTTACTGCCTTCCCTATAGCCACCAATCACCCTCCAGTCCTTATTGTCTTCCCTATAGCCACCAATCATCTTCCAGTCCTTATTGCCTTCCCTATAGTCACCAATCATCCTCTAGTCCTTATTGCCTTCCTTATAGTCACCAATCACCCTCCAGTCCTTATTGTCTTCCCTATAGCCACCAATCATCTTCCAGTCCTTATTGCCTTCCCTATAGCCACCAATCATCTTCCAGTCCTTATTGCCTTCCTCATAGCCACCAATTCCTCGTCCATCCTTATTGCCTTCCCTATAGCCACCAATTACCAATCACGAATGCTGGCATTGGCATCACAGACTGCTGACGATCGAATGGCAATGCTCACCCTTTGAATTGGCATGGTAGCCACGTGCGCGGGTGCCATGTAATACTACATCTCCCTCCCTTTAGTCCTTGCCTCCTATACATAGATGGTCTGGAAATTGTCCTGAATAATCTGCACTGCACTTTCTTTGTCATTGATTGCTGCTCATGTTTTGATTTATTTATTGATTGTCTATTTGGGACTGAGGTTTTGTGCATATATATAGCATGTATTTATGTATTAATTAAGACACAATTGATTAGGATTATAGTTGTTATTAGTGTGGTTATTACAAGTATTGATGAAAATAAACACAGAGCAATAGGTGTGAGCTGGCACGTAGTCCCAATGTACGATATCCCACGGTGCATGCACTCCACACAACAGGGTGCAAGAGAAATCCTCCACCGACAGTGCAACCTCTTACCAGCTTCAAATCAATAAAGCGCTTTTCAAATACTCTTAGACAGCGTTGATAAGGCTTCCATATACATCCACTTCAGATAATATCCAGCTTCAAGTCAATAACGCACTTTTCAAATACTCTTAAACAGCGTTAATAAGGCTTCCATACACATCCACTTTGGATTATATACTTGTCAGGCATAGATCAAACCATTTTCCGAAATTGGAAAGGAAAGGAGGGGTAAATTTTGGGGTCCTGCTACAGAAGCCTGCAGGAGATGCTTATGGGACAGCATCAGGCATATGGTTTGATCTATGCCTGACAAGTATATAATCCAAAGTGGATGTGTATGGAAGCCTTATTAACGCTGTTTAAGAGTATTTGAAAAGCGCTTTATTGATTTGAAGCTGGTAAGAGTTTGCACTGTCGGTGGAGGATTTCTCTTGCACCCTGTTGTGTGGAGTGCATGCACCGTGGGATATCGTACATTGGGACTACGTGCCAGCTTACACTTATTGCTCTGTGTTTATTTTCATCTATACAAACTGTGTTCTTTTAGAGATAAGGACTTTTTCACGTTGAGCAATTGTAATGTGTTTTTTTGGAGTTTATAACTGATTCTGACACTTTAGCGCGGTGCTATGTACTAGTGTTTAGGTTATCTAATCCATTGTTACATTATTATCTGTATTACAAGTATTGCTTTTTCACTTGGTTATTTAGCCTGTTTTGGCATAATTATTTCTAAATTGGAGATATATTTATTTTTCTTGGTTATTTTGTACGATTTTCCTATTAAGGTTGCACATTAGGGTTATAGGGGGTTTTTGTGCTGCCCCAAAAAAGACAAATTTTTTTTAGAGGGCACCCCTACATATCTTTAGATTTGGGGCATAATAGGACTGTATCTATCCACATACATATATAATATATTGTGTAGGTCCTATTATTGGACCAACATATATGGCTACACTATGTAAATTATAGGGAATTTTGTAGTTGTTTTTATCTTGTCTCTTGTTGCGTGTATTTTATTATACTCCAGTAAGTGTAATTATATTCAATAAAAATGTAAATATTTTATATGGTATTTGTGGTTGGTGCTCCCCTTTTGGGGAAGGTGTGACTTTGGTCACGTCCACTCATATTTGTCGCAATTCTGCACATGGGTGTCGCAGTGGGAGGGCAGAAGACCAAACTAAGACAGATACATTTGAAGTGGAGGGTGCATTATTTTTATTATTATTTATAGAGCGCCATCATATTCTGTGGCGCTGACACAAGTCATCAGCCCCTCGCCAACAGGAAACTCCACATATGTGTGCTAGTTATGATTGTTGGCTGTCTGAACTCGAGGATCTTTGGGTTTCCAAGCTGATGGAGCAGCGGGTAGGGCAAGTCTGCAGAGACCTACGATACATTGTGTATCAGCTTGTTCCCCTTCGCCCTAGCACACCTAGACACCTGTTTATAACAGTATTATTGCCCCAGGGGTGTAACTTCAGGGGCTACAGAGGTAGCAACTGCACCTGGGCCCATGAGGTCAGGGTACCTCAGTATATTTTTTCACCCTATCTGACTTGTAATTACTGTGCATGGCACTTTGAATATGCAAATGGATCATGTATTGATGCAGAAACACACCACAGAGCAACCAGGCCCTAGAGCTGGCCTACTGCAACCCCACACATACTAATGACCGCACACTATAATAAATTTCACATTTTAATAAAGAATCACATATATCTCATATATATATCACATATATCTCACATATATAATCTCATCATACCAAAAAATGCAGAACAATTAAGACATAGACAAAGGCAAAAGACAATTAAAAACATCAAAACTTGGTGGGGAGGAATACTGCGACTAATTCATATCTAATAATTCTACATTCCAATTGAATGAATGAATAAATTACCGTAATTCTGATGCCTTTTGCATGGATAGCAGCGAAGAAAAAAGTGCCCGTGCATAAATAGAAATATTTAATAATAGTAAATATAAAGTGCTAGAGTGAAAATTACATAACCTTGTGCTGATGCTCAAAATGTGTGATCCAATTAATCTAAAAGTGCAAAGTGCCTTGTGCAGTTCAGCTGTCCATAATGGCGCTGTTGCTGTTATGCCTTTAAGTGAGCATCCATCATTGCAATCCACATCAGAATGTCATAATAAAGTTGAATAGTCACAAATTTACTGTAGCCCTCGTCCTCCCCACTTACCTCACCTACGCGCTGCGTGGTCCTCCCACCATTTCGCCTGGGTGCCTTTTATTGATACAAATCTGTATGTTAAACCTCAAAGTGTTTATACTGTTGTAACTGTTGCACCCTACCTCCTATCCATCAATCAATGAGGGGCGTGGTTTAATTTAACAATTGTCCCTCCTTCCCACACTGAAAATTTGGAAGGTATGGTAGTGTAATGTGATTGGCTGAAAGGGGATTAAAACTTATAAGACTCTGAGGCACAAGGTTATGTGCCCCACTCTGAAGTCTCAGTAGTGCTCATTATTAGCTTGGGCCCAATACATGTAGATCTTCCTTATGGCAAATTTATATGGTGATAAAGAGTGATATATGTGCCGATATGCAGAGCGTCCCTCTTTGATGCCCTGAAAAAATGGTCAGTTTAGTTTTAGTCCAAGTTCTGCAGATTACCAAGGTTAACATGCAAGTCTACTACAGTAGAACCCGGTGGAGATAAAAATGCTCAGCAGGAAGAGCATGGACACATGTTTTATTGACTCCATTATAGACAGACAGTCCATCGGCTATTAGGGGGGATACAACCAGGAAGAATAAGCCAATTACTAACACAGTAACATATCTTCCAACTTTTCAGGGTGGGACATTTGTTAAATTAGGCCACGCCCCCTCATTGAGGGATGGGTAGGAAATAGTAAGATTTACAACAATATAAACACTTTGAATAGGCAAATTAATCATTTATTGATGTAGTCCTGCATGTTACACCTCAAAGAGGGGCAAATGAGAACAACGAGGGACAGTCCCTCCAAATCAGGGACACTTGGGAGGTATGTACAGGGGCGTAGCTAGGGGGGAGCAGGGGGGCACCAAAGGGTGGCCTGAACACAGGTGGGGGGGGGACGTCATTTAGAATCTTTGCCCCGGGTGCCAGAAAGCCTAGCTACTCCTCTGGGTATGCAGTAATGACCTATACCAGCAATACTCAACTGGCGGATCAGGGTCCGAATGTGGATCTCGGTGGCAGATTTCCGGACCCCTGCCCTGACAGCCCTGCACTTAGTTGCTTCTGTGTTGCTGTGCTCAGATCTGCCCCTTGATCGGTGATGTAGTGCTTAGTCTCCTTGGCAGTGTCATGGCTCCCAGACACCTAACATTGCAATATGAAGTGTTGCACAGGTGGGAAGTGGCATTGCAAGGTGCACACAAACTTTGTTCCTCTGTCTCTTTGCCCCATCCAATCCTTTCCCCCTGCCCCAGCTCAGCCCCATCTATCCCTGTCCCACCATCTTGTCTCCCCAGCTCAGCCCCATCCATCCCATCCCAATCCATTCCCACCCCCCCAGCTCTGCCCCATCCATCTAACTACCCCCTTCCCCCCCCCCCCCCCCCCCGAGACAGTCCTCCACTCGGACCTTCACCTCTCACCGGATGCCTTTAAAGTGGACCAACACCCTACCCTGATCTGCCCGGGAATCTATAAGATTCCCGGACCGATCAGCTCCCTGACTGCGGGGTACCCCGATCGGGGGTGCCCCGCTGTGTCAAACCCCCCCAGATCCCCGAAAAACCTGATGCTCGTTCCAGTGGAGCACGCGCGGGCTGCCGCCTCCCGCGCGTCCCTCTAGCAGGGAGCGCACCCACGCCGGCCGTTTGTGAATGGCCGGCGCGGGCATACTCACTGTAAGAAGGACGCGCGGGAGGCGGCGGCGGCGGCCCGCGCTCAGCTTGTCCGTCGCTGCCTCTCCTTGTCCGTCAGCGGCGATTGGACGAGCGAGTCACGTAGGAGAGGGGTCAGGTGTGTTTTCGGGGCTTTCTGGGGGGTTTCACACAGCGGGACACCCACGATCGGGGTGCCCCGCGGAAGTGGACCAATACCCAGGATAGTCAGGCAGACAGGCATTAAAACGCACAAAGGGACAGTCATGACCTAGTGGTTAAGGATGTGATCTTGTGACCAGAGTGTTACAGGTTCAATTCTCGGCTGGGACATGACGGAAGTGCTCCTAACCCCCCACTTGCTTCTCGGGCGCCAGGTTTAGGACAGCCCACTGCTCCGGGCATGTGTGCACTCACTGCTTGTGTTTGTATCACTACATGGATGAGTTAAATATGGAGGAAACATCCCTATGTGTGCGCAAGCATACAATGGCCATATATGCACAAACAAAACCGCCCAGATCCCCAATTAAACTGGACTTTGAAGTAATCAGCAATCAGAACGAGCAGCTACACTTCTAAATCGGTGAGGAGTGACCCAGCAATCTGTTACACGGTATACATTGCACTGCACCATCAGATCGCTGTGTGTATGGCCAGCACACAATACAACCGCCCGCACATCAGCCCGGAAAAGGAAAATCTCTACTTACTGAGGAGGAGGACTGAAAGCAAGATCTGTGTCCCCGCCATGTCTCAATGTGGACGCACTTTGCACCTTGACCCAACGCGTCTCGTGTGACGGCCAGCCGGGGCTTTCTGCTGCTCAGGCACAAATCTTGAGTGCTTTGTGTTGTTATATATGATTTAAAGTTGACCTAAAATGCTGCCAGGGAGGGTCCTGATCCACAGGGACACTAAACTATCCTAACCTCTTCCCTTCATTATTAGAGAGATACCTTTTCCTAGCACTGCTACATTTGATGGAAGGGGGGGGGGGGGGCTGCTGCACATGTGGCAGGTGAACCTCCTCCAATAGGAGGCAGCATTGCAGTCTTAAGCTGTATTCTGGACCCCTTCTCTAGCTTAGCGGCGCCTATGCACAGCAGGATCCGGCTGCACATTAAACCGGACCTTCAGCATCATTTAATGAAAAGCCCAAACCCTTAAAAAACTATTTCCCAGCATCTAAAATTAATAAATTTTAAAGTTTTTAGTTTCCGACTTTTTCTTTCCGACATCTGCAACTCTGTTCAGGATTCTAGGATACGGGCGCCGCCATCTTGCCTCAGAAGCATCACATGCTGAAGAGAGGAGAGCGGGATAAAGTGAAGGGGACGGGGTCATAGCTGTGCTTTGCACAGACAGAGCAGAGACCCGGGGTCAGGGAAAGGACAGCAATCCCAGAATGCAGAGCGACACAGTCAGAAGACACTTCCTGTTTGCAGGCTGCCTGATGCGCCATGAGCCGCCATCTTGGATGTTTAAAGGCTCAGAAAATGCAGTAGATGCAGGTAGGATGATTTTTAATGTGAGCAATCTGTATGTACAGGGTGTGGGAAACATATAAGAAAGGCTCTTATTCAGGGTGAGGGTATGGATTAATGTGAGCAATCTGTATGTACAGGGTGTGGGAAACAGATAAGAAAGGCTCTTATTCAGGGTGAGGGTCCGGATTAATGTGAGCAATCTGTATGTACAGGGAGAAACATATAAGATAGGCTCTTATTCAGAGTGAGGGTCCGGATTAATGTGAGCAATCTGTATGTACAGGGTGAGGGAAATATATAAGATAGGCTCTTATTCAGGGTGAAGGTCCGCTTTAAAAAGGGAGTCTGGTCTTTTCTGACTTTTCAAGCGGCCTTGGACGCACATACCACAGCGGCTCTGAGCGCTGTGATTGGCTGGAGCGGTCACGTGGGAGCGTGGTGAGGTGAGTGTTTCTGGGCTTTCGGGGGGGTTTCAGACAGCGGGGCAGCCCCGATCGGGGTGCCCCACCGAAGTGGACCAAAACCCAGGATAGTCAAAATCCTGGGTTTCGGTCCACTTTAAACATGTCTGGCATAAGCCTCCATCTATCCTAAGATACAGAGAACATAC